>RCUC01069611.1:0-39508 GCA_003697995.1 Taxidea taxus jeffersonii | reverse complement strand
AAACGCAGACACTTAACCAACTGAGCCACCAGGCACCCCCCCATTAACATTTTTTAAAAATATTTTATTTATTTATTTGAGAGACAGAGAGAGCATGAGAGAGGAGAAGGTCAGAGGGAGAAGCAGACTCCCCATGGAGCTGGGAACCCAATGCGGGACTCGATCCCAGGACTCCGGGATCATGACCTGAGCCAAAGGCAGTTGCTAAACCAAATGAGCCACCCAGGTGCCCTAACATTTTTTAATTCAACAGGTATGGTGAGGAAATATATGACCAACAGTAATGGGGAAAAATTTAAAATGAACTGGAAGTTGCTAGGAAATTCTAAGTCAGCATTGGCTAGACACTTGAGACAGCTTATTTTTCAATCTCATCTCACCACACACATGAATTCCTTCACTTTGAATTATTACATTAATTATTAGTTTCCTTTTGTCCTATAAAATCTACCATAAACTCCAGAAAGCTTGATTTTCCCCCCAACACTCCCCTGCTTAAAACCCTGATCTAGCTATCTATGCATCTAAGTTAGTTTTTCTCACTAAAGCAAAACTAACAACACCCAGACCACAATTTTTGGAGGTGGCCTAAACTTATAAAAACAGTTCCATTTCTAAAATGATGTTACCAGTATACTCTTGGCCTTATCAGTGGTGTATGGTATCCAGCAGTATTAAATAAAGAAGGAATATTAGTAAGAAATGTGCCCCATAGGACTAGCAGAGGAAAGAAGGGACAACTAGCTTAACATCAATATTTAGCTGGACATGGAACTAATGAAATTAGCTGACATAGCTCTCCATCACAGCTTTATTATCAGTCTTGGGGCTGATCCAGTGAAAGACTGCTCTCTAACATGCTTCTACCTTTTTACAGTGAAAAGTGGTTCAATCATACAAAGAAAAATGTTTCTCATGAGCAAACACTAGATACAAATTCATCTAAAATGAGAAAGGGTGCAAAAATATACTATTCTCATGAGAATTAGAATCATCACAATCTGTAAGTTGACATCATAGACCCTAGAGGAAATACAAAGCTAAGTAAGACTCAGGTCTCTGTCCATGTTGTAGTAAGGAGTTACAATTACAAAATAATAATTATAAGTTAAGCAACAATATGATAAAGAGTACTGGGGCATAAAAAGTGTTAAAGAGACACTATGGGAAAATAGTCATTCTTGCCTCAGAGAGAGTGAAAAGGTCTCTGTGTTAATTGCCTTCTCTTCACCCTGTCGATAAGGAAGGGATTCCCACCCACAGGTTATGGAGATAGGCAAACACACAACCCCTACAAATAAGATAGATAGCAGTTGATTGGTCCTATACACTCACAGACTGAGAGGGAACTATGCACAACAGAATGGGTTATATAGGAGTTACACTTGAGGACAGCAAACAACCAGCTGTGGGAGGCAAGCTTTATAGTATCAAAAGGGTAAGATGCCTCATGGTCCTCATGGGAAGATGTGATTGGTCTGTTCGAATAATTCCATGACCTGGCGGGTAACTGAAGCCAGCTACTCAGGGACAAGCAGGGACTAGGCCTGGTTGTACTGATAAGGAAGGTTGTTTGGCTAGAGGATCTTATCTTCAGAAGCAGAGGGGAAGGAAAACTTGTAGTCATGCCATTTGAGGATTTTGATTTCCCAGATGTTAAAGCAGCACAAAATATTTTGCCTTCATTTTAGGGCACACTTCATAATCAAGGGGATAGAATCAAAGGAGGCTGCATTCAGCAGTTAGATTTGAATTCTTAAGTTTGACCTTGTGGTTGGATAGTAATTCAACAAACAGCAATGGGAGAAGGCAAGAAACTACCTTAAGCAAATGCATGGAAAGTAGAAAGAGCTGGAAACATTTGAGAAAGTTAATTTTTTTAAAAGATTTTATTTATTTGACAGAGATCACAAGGAGGTAGAGAGGCAGGCAGAGAGAAAGGGGGAAGCAGGCTCCCTGCTGAGCAGAAAGCCCAATGTGGGGCTTGATCCCAGGACCCTGGGATCATGACCTGAGTCAAAGGCAGAGGCTTAACCCATTGAGCCACTCAGGAGCCCCAGGAAGTTAAATTTTTTTTTGAAAGTTAATTTTTTTTGTGAAAGTACATCTCATCCTTGTGCAAGGGACCCTGATAACATCTTGTGTATTCTAATTTTAGTGGATGTGCTGCTTATACAAAGATCTCCTTTTTAAGAAATAATGGGATATAAGCTCATAGGAGACAGAATCATATTATGTGATTTCAACATTTGAGCTACAGTGCAAGCCCAGGAAGGGTAAAACCATTTACCTGGGAAGCATGAAATGAAAACCCATGTCCGACTTAAAATATGTTAAAGATTCTTTAGCCATGTGTGTCTCTTCTAACTGAGCCCTACATCTTTATGATTATGGCAACTAACTTTGTGGATTAGACCTAGAAGCATAAAAAGTTAGCACTGGAAATCACGTTTGTTCTCATCTTCCTCTTACCAAGAGATCTTGATTTGCAGATCATTTTGGTAGCATGAAATGCACAGCTCTGAGAGACAATCCACTTCATTCTCAGATGCCCAATTTGTCCCATATGGAACTAGAATGTTTCTTTTTACAACTTCATATGTTGGCTCAAATGTACTTTCTGAATCAACATCATCTGGCCTATATGTGACTGAGAAAATGAAAAATGGCTCTGGTGGCTAACAGCTAAATCACGATGTTCCCAACTGAACATAAACATGATCACAGGATATAAACAACATAAACAATGACCAAACAATGCATGCTGTGACTGTGATGGAACAGGACAGAGACAATGTCGTTCAGGGAACATGTCCGAAATAAGATAGACACAAAAACTTTGCAACCACAAGACTAAAGAAACATACCCTTCTTTTTACTAACATAAGTGATTACTGCTTCTTTATCAAAGACAACTCTAACTGCACTTCAGTACCCTCCCCCTTTCTAGATGAAATTTATCAAGATATCTAATTACCAAGATCTCTCTCCTTCCAGGCAGCACCCAACACAGAATGGACACAACTTCCTTTACCCCTCTTTAGAATCAGCAGTATAACCCCCAATCCTATAATAGGCCCCTCCCCACTGCCTCTGAGCATGACATCCCATAATCCCTATGATGTACCTTCTCTCCTGCTAGAGAAATTTCCTTGACTGCAGGTGTATTCTTTGTGGTCCTTGACAGTTACATTATCTGACTTCATCATGAAAGAGAATGTGACGTGTTAACAGGGTCTTGGTACATTGCTGGGAGTCAAACAGACCTGGGTTCTAGCCCAATTAATTAAATGAGATACCTTGGACAGATCACCAAACCTAAGCCTCAGTTTTTACAGACACAAAATGAGAAGGTAGACTAGCTTAATGATTTCTGATCCTTGAAGTTTTGAATGTCAGGGACCATAAGTTATTATAAGGGATTCTTGAGTCCACATGGACATAAGAATTTCTGCAGCAGTGCAATCAATCATTGTATATTAAAAACACAACTAGGTTTCAACTTTAAAAGAAATTTTTATATGTTGGTATTGAAAAACCACTGGACTTCTTTTGGAAGTTTATACAATTGTAACCTTCCTAGTGAACCCTGTCCCACTGATGCAGCCATCAAAAATATTCAATATCATCTTGGAAAGTAAAGAGAATATGGAAGAGTCTGCAGAGTTTCTTAGTGGAGTGGAAGGGAAAGTGCCACTAGCAGTCTAAATACCTATTATAAAGCATAAAGCAACCTGAGAACAAATAATACAATGCCCCTAGGAACTTGAGAGCCTGCTGTAGTACACGCTGTATGGAACTCCACTTGTTTCCCATCATGCTTGGGAATAAGAATACTGAGACTAATGGGTTGATGAGTTCTGTGATTACATGCAAAATTCTGCCCTGGATTGTTAAGATATGGAAGTCTCCCACAGAGGAGTTACTTCAGAATAGTAATGAGTTGCAATTTGTTATAGGCATTTGTTAAGTCATTAAGATGTAGAAATAAAAAAAAAACATTTTATCCTTGAATTATCCTCTACGTACAATACCCTATTTTTTCTCCAGATTTTTAAGCTTGCAGCCTTCATTTGTTGTGTACTATATTATGAACCTAAAAATTGTCTCCTGAATACAGTTTTTGTGTTATATTTAGCAGAGGGATGCTTCCTGTTCTCCCTCTATAGATATTCCTCAATGAGTGCAGTCTTCACTCACTGACACATGAATAGTCTTTCTTCAAACACAGCATCAGAAAAAGCTTCCTATTCTGTTAGGGGAAGTGGAAATGTATTTGATTTATGTGAATATATAAAGAGAACTTGAATAGGAGTGTCTGTCTTTGAGACCATTATGAGTTTACCCTGATTATTGTCAATCATTTAAATGCTTCTGCAATGCAAGCTATGCTGGCCATAACTTTGATTTGATTAAAAGCAAAATATCTAGGATTTTAACTGTTTAAGTGGAAATATATTATGCTTGGGATTTAAAAAAATGTTCATTTACTGGTTTCATAAATATTCAAGAGATAGGACTGAGGTTAAGCCCATTTACTACACAGTAAAATTATCATTAGGGATAATAAGTTATGATGTTTTAGGAAATCACAGCAAGAATTAATGAATTGATATTTGCACAGTATTCTGAGTCTTCAGGAAAAATATTAGAATAAAATTTAATTGAGTATTTCAAAAAACAAATTATTAGCTTACTAGATCAAATATCATACATAGGTATGTTGAGAATATACGTATGTATAGTATTATATCTACATGTCTGCATGTGTATGTGTTCATGTATGTGTAATTTTGAAGAAGATGCACTAAATTACAACCTGACAAGAAACCTACCAGAAATAGTAAATAGCAACTTAACCACTAAATATATATGAGAATGAGTTACATATCATATTACATATAATATGATTATATATGTATATTATATATATGTATATATATATATATAAATTGGCTTTATTCTTATTTGAGACTATTCCCAGCACTATTCATAGGATTTATTAGCAGAAAAATAGATGAATGAAAAAATGACCCCCTGGTTAACATCTTTCTTTCCCTTCAACTTCACATTTGTAGAAAGTTTATATGCACTAAATTTCTTCTAGCTTTAGGAAAATTTCTCCTTATTTATTATTTAAATTTCTCTTCTCTCATTATTTTACTAAAACTGTTTCATTCACTGTCCACATTCCAGTTACCAAATTCAAAGGTGTCTTTTATCATTATTCATCATACTGTACCCCTTGGGATAGGTAGAATAATTTATCATGGTTAAAAATTTTACCATGATTAAAAAAAATTTGTCTCTTAATCATGATACCAATTCTCACATAGCCTCATAAAATTTACAGACATTGCAACTTTTTTTCTCTTAGCTTTATGAATGTAACATTTTCTCACTCATGTGCTTTCATCTCCTTCACTTTTTACCTTCTTTCCCTGGAAGGGCACCTGCCAAAACCTTATAGCCTGAAAACTTCAGATCTATTTCTACAACAACAATCTATCTACATTGGAATCTTTATTCATTTCCCATTGCTTGTCCATCCTATTGTTTGGATGATCTTTGCATATCTCAAATTTGATTTATCCCTACTAAATTCATCATCCTCCTTCTAAAGTTTATAACTTTGTGACTTAAATACTTTTGTCAATGGCACTACATTCACTATAATTATATTCAGGCTTAAAATTACAACGTTAGACCACAAAACCATATATCCATTCTATTATCTTCATAAAGTCTCAAAATTTAACGTGATCTATGACAAAGAGTTTCATGGTCCAACCTCAATCTCAGCTTCACACTGATAGACAAGCACAAGCAATCTTTCTGCCGCTTACTCTAACCAGCCTCCCCAACCACTCAAAAGTGTTCTGTGGCTTACCTTACCACTTAGTAATATACAATCTGCATTGTTGGCCATTTTTTCTCTTTTTAATTTTTATTTTTATTTAAATATATAATGTAACCCTACCACCCTCTCCCAAACCCCCTCCCCCCCACCCCCCTCAGTTTGTTTTATGACATTAAGAGTCTCTTTTGATCTGTCTCCCTCCTGATCCCATCTTGTTTCATTTATTCTTTTCCTACCCCCTTAACCTCCACCCCCGTTGCATCTCCACTTCCTCATATCAGGGAGATCATATGATAGTTGTCTTTCTCCGATTGACTTATTTCGCTAAGTGTAATACCCTCTAGTTCCATCCATGTCGTCGCATATGGCAAGATTTCATTTCTTTTGATGGCTGCATAGTATTCCATTGTATATATATACCACATCTTCTTTATCCATTCATCTGTTGATGGACATCTAGGTTCTTTCCATAACTTGGCTATTGTGGACATTGCTGCTATAAACATTCGGGTGCACGTGCCCCTTTGGATCACTACGTTTGTATCTTTAGGGTAAATACCCAGTAGTGCAAATATCATTCTCAATGGAGAAAAACTGAGAGCTTTTCTGCTAAGGTCAGGAAGATGGCAGGGATGTCTGTTATCACCACTGCTTTTCAACATAGTACTAGAAGTCCTAGCCTCAGCAATCAGACAACAAAAAGAAATTAAAGGCATCCAAATCGGCAAAGAAGAAGTCAAACTATCACTCTTTGCAGATGATATGATACTATATGTGGAAGACCCAAAAGGCTCCACTCCAAAACTGCTAGAGCTTGTACAGGAATTCAGTAAAGTGTCAGGATATAAAATCAATGCACAGAAATCAGTTGCATTTCTTTACACCAACAACAAGACAGAAGAAAGAGAAATTAAGGAGTCTATCCCATTTACAATTACACCCAAAGCCATAAGATACCTAGCAATAAACCTAACGAAAGAGGCAAAGAATCTATACTCAGAAAACTATAAAGTACTCATGAAAGAAATTGAGGAAGACACAAAGAAATGGAAAAATGTTCCATGCTCATGGATTGGAAGAATAAATATTGTGAAAATGTCTATGCTACCTAAAGCTATCTACACATTTAATGCAATGCCTATCAAAATCCCATCCAATTTTTTCAAAGAAATGGAACAAATAATCCTAAAATTTATATGGAACCAGAAAAGACTTCGAATAGCCAAAGGAATATTGAAAAAGAAAGCCAAAGTTTGTGGCATCACAAAACCAGACTTCAAGCTCTATTACAAAACTGTCATCATCAAGACAGTATGTTGGCCTTTTTTGACATGATCATAAACAGTTTTTTTTTAATTTCCATTATTGCTCATAACTATTTTTCAAATACCTTACATAGCAACTTAAGGAGACTGCTTGGTGATCTTTAAATATGTTCCGTGTTGTTTTTTTTTTTTCATCTCTGTGCATTCTTTCTAAGGTATTAAATTACTATGGGTAGAGCTAAAATTGGAAGAAATTACCTTGTACATTTTAGGTAGAAATTCTAAAAAATGTAAAGCAGCTTAAACTTATTTTCCCTTCTCTTAATGTATCTAATAATTTGATTCTGTTAGATTAATTGTATGCATGTTGTATTAGTTTGCCTTAAAAGATATGTGTTGTGTAACAAAAGGGCACAAACTTACCAGCATAAAACAACAAAAATTTAGTATCCCCAGCTTCTGTAAGTCAGAATCTAGAGCACCATGGGTGGATTCTCTGTTCAGGGTTTCACCAGGCTGAAATCAAGGTACAGATCAGGGCTGTGGCTCTCATCTGAAGGTCCAGGTCTTCTTCCAAGCTCATGGTGTTTTGGCAGATTCATTTCTTTGTGGTTGTAGAAATGAAGGCCATATTTTTCCTTTTAGCTATTGACCATGGACCACTCCCTTCTCCTAGATGTCTCTTGCAATTTCTTGCCATGGGACTGCCACTGCCCATCACAGTATCAATGCTTGCTTTTTCTTCTAGGCCATCTCAAATATATCTGTCTTTTTCTGATGCAACCAATTAGAGAAAACTTTCTGCTTTTACATATTTCATGTGATTAGAGCAAGCCTTCAAGAATAATCTCTCTATGATAAAATCAGCTTATATGGGACCTAAATTATATCTATAAAATCAATTAATAGCAGTACTTACATAGTGTTAACTTGAGTAACTAAGAGAAGGTATGTAAATACCAAGAGTCTTAGGGAGGCATTTAGAATTTGTTTGCCACACATGCCTACATATTTTTTCAATGCATTTGACAACAGTTTACCATTAGAAGCCAATAGTCCTTCAGAAGCAGTCAAATCTGTTGACTATTTGCTGGAAAAGGGACAGCAACAAAAATTGTTGACTTTGGCTGTATATTCTCCAAATTTCAAGTACCAACACTAAAGCCAGTAATTGAAGTCAAATGTGGATATTTATATCCCCCTACTAACTTGTTTTGATAAGATCATTACTATATGATATTCAAAAGCAAATCACTTTGGGAGCCATGCTGAAGATCTCTAATGATTGAAACTGCCAATTGATAACACCTGCTGTTAAATTATCTAGGCCAACTCCTCTTTTCTATGGCACAGACTTTGGGATCAAAATCAAGAATTCAAGCAGTTTCATTTCTTTGTGGACAATATTGGACTCACAGGCACAGACTTCTGTGCAGAATTTGGGTAGCACTTTCAGTCTGGTTGAAATATGTGTTAAGCTTGGTTAACAAAATAACAGATATAAACTATTTTCCCTTATCTTTAGTCAAACTTCTCCAGAATGTCAACATATCAGAGCTTATCAGAGATGCCAATCGCAAATTAGTTGCCTTGTGAATTCCTACAATGCGAGGACCAGATCCAAAACATATAAATCTTCAATGCTTTAACTAATCCTAACAATAAATAAATGTTCAATTGAAATATTATATTTGAGTAAGGATTTCTAAGACCATGCTTAGCTCCTTGAAGAAATGGCTTTCTCAAGATTAAATTCTATCTACTATACATGAGAAACTCCTCTACAAAGAACATTTTTGCATTTTCTCAAACCTACATTGAAATATCTGATTTGTTACATTTATTGGCTTCCTTTACATCAGTAGTCATGCAATATCGTTTCCTGTTACTTGCCATATGAAATATAGTTTTGGTGACAGTTCAGGTCAGTTCAACAAACATGTATTTAGGGACTAAAATCCAAGACAGTAGGCCAGGACAGGAGCATACTAACTTGGAAGAATAATTAATTCCCCACCTTAAAGAGTTTAAAGATACATATGTATTTCTTTTTACAAGAATATTAAGAGAATATTAGTTATCTGACTCATTGCTCCTTTCCCCCACATTTAATTGCTAAGAAACACAGAACTAGATTTTATATTCTATTCTAGTAACATATTTTATGGGGCATTTATGCCCTTTTTTTCTTTAAATGGTCTCTGATTTTCTGTATTTGAACTCTAAAAAATGTTTTTATTTTTTATTCTTAAAATAAGATTTTATTTAATATTTGAGAGAGAGAGTGGGTGAGAGAGTTGGGGAGAGCACAAGCAGTGGAAGGGGCAGAGGGAGAGGGAGAAGTAGACTCCCAGATGGACAGGGAGCCTAACAAGGGCTTCAGTCCCAGGACCCCAGGATCATGACCTGAGCCAAAGGCAGATTCTTAACTGACTGAGCCACCCAGGCATGCTTTACTATTTATTCTTATTGTGAGATCTTTTAATTTTTTTCTTTTTTTGCAAGTAAGTGACATTTTTTTAAAAGTACCTAAACATTTGCAATAGTTAGTATTTATAGTAATATTTTCTTTCTAAATTATTTATCAAATTGGTTTAGGCTTTGAAAACATTCAGAAATATTATCACATAAAATAAAGGACCTTTTATAAAAATTCAATTTTGTAGTTTTTAAACAAATCTTATTGTAAAAGAATTATTTTCACCTTAAATAATATCAGAAGATCAACAGATTAGTGTTGATTTTTCTTTAATGATACAATTAGGGTTATAAAAACTCATAAAATTAAATAACTGCTTAGGAATATACTATAAATCTTCTTTATGACATGAACATCATAAAAAAGCAGTATGTCTTCTAAAATGGCATTATATGTAAGAATGAAAGGGAGAGGAAACTGAAATTTATTATGCCGTTTTTATAGACCAGATCCTGAGCTGAGCATTTTACTTATTTCACCTTATTTCACAACTCCATATGTGATTAGACAGGAGAGTAACGTTTGCCTTCCACATGCCAACTACTAAGCTACATATTTATGCCATGATTTCTAAAAATAAATATCCTGACACATAGCTCCTAAAACCCTTGTAATTTTCTACATAAGAAAGATGAGGGCATCTTTTGTTATAATATTTAGTTTTGTTTCCTGTTCCTGAAATAGTTCCAGAACACAAAGATGAAATGAGTGTCTTTTTGTTGTTTATAACAGACCCTTTTCAACCATACTAGAGTTTATGTTAATGAGGTGACTTTTGGAAAGCCTCTAAGGACGGGGCCTGGGTGCCAAGGGGGCCACCCACATGATTAGAGGGTTGGAAATTTCAGCCCCAGGCTCACTCCCCCCAACATATTTGAATACTTATAGTAGTTATTGCTTAAGCAATCCCCTAAGTTAATCACATTTCATACATGAAAAAGATGAACTTGAGGGAGAAACTAGGTAATGTTTATACAGATATAAGTAATGAGATTGAAGTGTGAATCTAGGTGCAGTATGGAGACTTCTGAGATGATCTCCACTGATCCACATCTTGTGCAATCCCATCTTCTTAAATGAGAGAGGGACCTATAACTGGCTTTCAACCAATAATGTGGAAAAGGTGATGGTAAATAACTTCTATAATTTTCTTATATTACATGGCAAAGGTGAAAAAAAAATGGACAGATATAACTGGAGTCTTTAATCAGTTGACTTTAAGTTAGTTGTAAGGGAGACAACCCTGGATGAACCTGATCTAATCAGGAGAGAACTTTAAAGAGAGTCTAGAAGTAAGAGACAGGAAGAAGCAGCAGTAGGTAAGCTCTGGTTAGTTTTCAAGAAGGAAATGCCATGTGTGGACAGAGCCATGTGAGAGGGAAAACTTCATTCTTACAACCACAAGGAGTAAAATTCTGCCAAAATCCCATAAACTTGGAAGAGGACCTCGAGCTGAGGATGAGCTTGCAGCCCAGTCCACATCTTGACTTTAGCTCATGAAACCTAAGTAGGGAAGACTGGTTAAGATCTGCTCATACTTCTGATCCACAGAAACTGGGAGGTAATAAATCTATGCTGTTTAGGCCACCAGATTTGTGGCTATGTGGTGATAAAATCTTACACACCAAGTCTGACTCATCTAGAATTAACCCTACACTCTTTCCCATTGTGTTGTGATATATGTTTGTATGACACATGACCAATGTCATAGTTGCTTACCAAGAGCTATTTTTCCACAACTCCTTCTTACTATCATAGGATTTCCCAGCTTCCCTTGCCATCAAGATATAGGAAAGTGAATAAATTGAAGTCAATAAGACATAAAGAGAAGTATCTGACAAAGATTTTTCTTATTGACCAAAGAGAAAAATGTGAGAAGCACCATTTGTTTCTTCTTACCTTTAATGTGGTTGTGTGAAGACTCAATTGTTTGGAAGTGCGCTGCCAGACTGTCACTATGAAGGGAAAGTCAAGACTGACAAGAGAGGGTAACCCACAGCCCTGCCATCCCTGAGGTGCTAAGCAACACATTGCATGATGAGAGAACATCCCCATGGTGTTACTTGAGATGATAATAGACATAGTACATACTAGATGGTAAAGTGTACTTGCAGCTGAAAGCATGCATATTAGTCAAGGTTCTCCAGAAAAACAGAACCAATAGGATGTGTATGTATATATAGAAAGGGATTTATTTTAAGAAATTGGCAGAAGAGCTTGTATAGTCTTGGTGAAAGCCATATCTGATGGGGGAGGACAGCAGGCAGGAGACTCAAGGAAGAGTGGCAGTTCCATTCCAGAGGCAGTCTGCTGTAGCACTAGGAAGAGCTGAAGTTGCAGCTATAGTACAAGAGCAGTCTGCGGGAGAATTCTCTCTTGTTCATGGGAGGTTATCCTTTTTGTTTCAGGCTTTCAACTGATTGGATGAAATGCACCCATATTATGGATGGCCATCTGCTTCACTCCCAAGTTTATGGATTTAAATGTAAGTCACATTAAAACACCTTCACAAAAACATCTAAAAAAAGATGTTTGACCAAATATCTGAGTACTATTTCCCAGACAAGATGATAAATAAAATTAATCATCACAAAATCCTGATAGGAGAAAAAAACATGTCTCATATGTTTCATCATGATGATTCTATGCCCTGCATGGGAAAATAAAATTCAGCTTAAATAATACAAATAATTATCATTTATTGAATGCTGATTTTATGTCAAGCATCATGACAGATACTTTTATTGTATTTAATCTGCATATCAAACTTATGAGGAATTATTTTTTTTGGTATTTAATCAACAACTATTTACCACTTACAATGTATCAGGCATGGTTTGGTGGCTACACACAAAACAGTAAATAAGAGAAAATCCCTGCCCTCATGAAATTTATATTCTAGTGAAGTAGGACACATGACAGACCAATTAACAAACAATTATGTGACATAATGTTAGTTAGTGGTAAGTGCTAAGAAGAAATTAAAGCAGGTAAGGGATAAAGAGTGAAGGAAGTGGTAATGTATTTTAGAAAGTGGGATTTTATCAGATATGGAAATGATATGAAGGAGTGAGTTATGCAAATATCTAGGAGAAAATGGAATGCATGGAAAGAAGAGGAAGGGCCCCAAAGTGAGAATGAGCTCAAAGTGTTCAAGGAACATGAAAGAAAGTGAAGAGGCCCAGGGATTACCAGACTGGAATGAGTCAGGGTGAGTGAGTTAGAAGATGATGGTAGACATACCCCAAACTAAATCATACACAAGCACACTCACCGGAAAGTTTTGTGTTTGTTTGTTTGTTTGTTTGTTTGTTTTAAGATTTTATTTATTTATTTGAGCAGGTTAAGGGGGGAGAGAGAGAGCATAAGCAGGGGTAGAAGCAGAGGGAGAGGGATGAGCAGACTCCATGTTGGGCACAGAGCCCAACATAAGACTGGATCCCATGATCATGACTTGAGCTAAAATTAAGCAACTGAGCCACCCAGACACCAGGAAAAGTTTTGAATAGGAAACTGGTGTGATTTGATTAAAGGTTTTAAAGTTTCACTCTCTTCCTTGAGTGGAGCCAGCATGGAAAGGGGCAAGGGTAGGAGCAGGTAGGCCACCAGGGGGCTAGTGGAGTGATGCAGGGATTGGGGTGGTACAGGTGGCAGTGCGAGGATGATGGTTACACACAATCCCTTTCCAGGATTAAGGAACCAGGCTTGAGGAGTTTCAGAAAATTGCACTAGGTGACATAGCTACTAAGTGGAATAGATATTTGGAAACAAAGCATTCCAGACTCCAATACTTGGGATACTTCTCTGTATTGTTTTTTTAAAGAATTAGTAAAATTTCTATTTTACAAGATCAGTGATGTTTGGGGGAAGTCGTGCTATATGTTATTACACTTTGGGGAAAAAATGACAGCAAAAAATCTTGACAAGACAAAAATTAAAAGAGAAAAATACCCAAACAGTAAAGAATTTCTCTTCAAAGCAAAATGGAATAGAAGGACACAGTTTTAGAGCTTCCTACAGATCCAATTGGTAGGAGAATAATAATGCTTTGTTTTTTCTTGGCAAAGATCATTGTAATGACTTCATTTAAGGAACAACTTACATCTAGGTGGAGAAGGTATAATTGTTTCACATTTAAACTCTCACAATGTATAAATAGAACATTGCTGATCTCCTTATAAAACACACTGAGCCTGACTTTCACACTCTTCCTCCTTCTACTTTAATGACAGCCCAAACTTTTCTGAATATTATCTACAATGAGAAATATATTTTATATTAAACCCAATAAAGACACAAACACACTCCTGAAACAAACATTTCAGAAAATATTTATCTTTACTCTTTATGATGAACTCTGAAATTTTTGATTCTATTCTACATTTTTTTCAATGCTGATTGCAAACCAGTGAATTGATTTAAAGTCTACTAGTAGGTCAACGTCCCAGAGTTTCAAAACCATGGAAGTAGAAAAAGGGCTGGAGGAAAATTATAAATATTTTGTTTAGGGTCCCATTCATGTCTTTCCCAACTTAGATGCAGGATTATTGCACAGTTTTTCTAAGGCCAACCTAGAGCCCAAGGGCAACTGGGTCTATAGTCATGAAAGTAGAAACCGCCTATGAGGCACTCTCCTCAACCTTTTTGACCTCTTACAACTTTCACCATTGCCAACACATAGCCATGTGTGGGTGTGACAGAGTTAGGGATCTCTGGCTGAAACCTAAGATGGATAGAGACTCTCCTGGCTATGGTGGCCCTTGGCCCACCTGCCCTCCAGGCTGGCAAGGTGCCCACTGGTTAACAGTTAAGAGAATGGGTCTGGAACCAGATGTCAAGTGCAGCCCTGCTTAACAATGATTGTGTAAGCTTTGGAGGAATGCTTAACTTTGTGCTTCAGTTTACTTAGTTTTGTAATAACCCTAACAGGATCTCACTCAGGGCACTGGGATAGTAAATGAGTTGATGTAAACAAAGGGCTCAGCTCAGAGCTTGGCACAAAGTGAGCATGCAGTTGGTAATTGCTATAATAATAATTACTATTATTACTTTCATCATCATTATTATTATTATCATTAGTGTCAGGGCAAGGCATGAATTCAGAGGGAAAAGGGACAGAAAAGAGTGACTGAAACACGGTTCCTTATTTTTTCACTGCTCCCAACTTTAGGCACTTACCAGAACCAAGTAAATGTGAAGAAGCATAGAGCTGAAGTCTTGGAATTTATCAGTCTGACACCTTCACAGATAGGGAGCATGACCCAGAGCGGTTCAGTGACTTTCCAACTAACACAATGATCTTGAAGCAGAGTTAGGATTACATTTTGATTTTTATGACACTTAAGTAGTTACTTCTTCCATTTCATGGCATTGTCATTCCTGGCAAGAATTCATAAGCAATTGTCTCACAGAATTTTTAATTGCCAAAACCATATGCCAATTGATATTTCATCATGAAGAGCTAAATAGGAGCAACAGTAAATATTTTAAAAGATTAAGGGACCCTGTTTTTTTTTTCCAGATATTTAAATAGTTTAGTTTATTTGTGACTGTTTTATGTATTTTAATGATTTATCAATAACATAAATACAAGCTGTCTTATCCCTTTTGATTTATTATATGATAGAAACTACATAATATTTGTGCTTATTTTTAATATTGCTTTTTAATATTTGATATATTTTAATGGATAGATACTGAAAATGACTTTTCAATGTTAAGATAATTGTACCTAATAAGAATGCCTAAAAAGAATGTGTGCCCAAATAATACATTATATGTTAATAAAAGAATTCACATGCACACACAGAGGCGGTAACTGAATAGTCTCTGGGATTAAATTGTTTATTGTTTCTCAAGTAAGAAAAAGTTGGAGAACTGGTTCCGTGTATCCCACTAAATGTTCCTGTTTCACATCATATCAGCAGCTGGTAAGGTAAAAAGTGGTGGTGATAGTAATTTCTAGAGGGTCAGCAATACCAACATTCAAACAGTGTAGCTAAATCTTTCATCAAGTCATTAGTGGAGTTAATGGTTTTCCAAGTGTATGTTTATAGATCACTGTATAAGTATACACACAAAGAATTTGCACATATTGAGAGAGGGATAGAGAGAGAGAATGAAGAAGAGAGAAAGGGAGAGAGCAAGTAAGCACTGGGCTAGTTTAAAATTTTGGATCCACTGTATACATAGAGTTAATAGTAACTAGCATCATTTAAATATTCTGTGCAATAATGGATATTTTTGCTAATAGTGCCATCTATTAATTAGAGAATGCTTTTCTGGGGCACCTGGGTGGCTTGGTTGGTTGAGCATCTAGCTTTGGCTCAGGTCAGGATCCTGGGGTCCTGGGTTTGAGCCCCTAATCAGGTTCCTTGCTCAGTGGGGAGCCTCCTTCTCCCTCTGCCTGCTACTCCCCTTGTTTGTGCTCTCTCTCTCTCTCTGACAAATAAATAAATAAAATCTTTGAAAAAAAAAGATAAATACTTTTCTAAAATTATAATGATGAAGCTTTTAGTCCTGAATATAATGGTTTATTTGTTATTTCTTAACTAAATTCAACAATTAAAAAATAAATTTCCAAAATATATAGGCATACATATTGATGAGACTACTTAATAATGTATGTTCTTGAATACAGATACAAATGAACAAAATATCAAGACTTTTAAAAGCAGAGAGGCTGTTTTTAATCAATTCATTGAAACATTACCACTTCCTGGAAAACTTTCTATGAGCCTGAATCAGAAGTGTTTGACTGATACTACACTTAAAGAGAGAATTACATTGTTGTTGTTGTTTTTTTTTACTTAATTCAGAGTAAGATGACTTTATTAATTTGTGTAATCTAGTGAAAGAAAAAGACTGATAGACACAAACTAATTTTAAACCAACCTAATTTAAAAGTTCTACGAAAGTTTTATTATTTTTCTAATGGGAATTAGAGCAATAGAACTTAGTTTTCATATTAATAATTAGGAGTTATAAATTTAATCTAGACATTTTTCTTTTCACACCATTTATTGAGATTAATAGTCTTTGTCTTATCTTTTCATGTTTTGTTGTTAGAGGGCTGCATTTAGTGAACATTACAAAAACCTACTTTTTGGGAAGGGACTGAGATGCCTACAGAAAAGGACATTTTTTTTTTTCTCAAAATGGACATCTTTTTGTAATTCATCCACCCGACAAGAGCACTTTCTGTAATTCATTGAAAAACACTGCATATTATCATGACGCCCCTAATTATGTCATGTGACTGTCTAAAGAGTCCAGCTAAATATAAGGATTGTGATGTAAGGAAACGGAAGGGGAGTGGAAGCCTAGAATTACATGGTAATTTCAGCTTGTGTTTTGCTAAGTGTCTGCGAATTGCCTACTTTATGTACCTCTTCAAACCCTCACAGCTCCACCTCACTGCAGCCCCATCTGCAGCACCCAACCCCACGCAGAGTCCAACAAACTCTGAATATCCCCTTGCGGGAGCAACCTCAAAAGTGCACCACATACCTCTTGCTTTCTGTCCTGAGCTTTTGAAGACTCTGGCATGTAATAAATCATCACTCATGGACTCACAACTCCAGCGTGAGGGAACTCATGCACATGTAGACCACCCCTTGCCAACGGAAGGAGGATCTGATGGGCAGATCTTTATTTCTGAGATGTGTTTTATAAGTCTTTGTAGAGGGTCCTGTGACGCTGGGCACAAGTTGTTACAGTGGCAGTCACTCATTATATTCCTGTATTTTCTGCCCTTTCTTTCAAGATTCACTCCTTTCCCTACCTGTCCCTTGATCCTGCTCTCCAGTATCACTTCCCCAAACAGCACTGCATGAAAGCCTTTGTTTCAAGCTTTGCTTCTGGTAGAACTTCAGCTAACAGTCAGTCCTTCCATGATCACATATCCTTGATGGGACTTCAAAGAGGATGGTTGATAGAAAGTGCCAATATATACATACACAAGGTAATATAAGCGTGCATGTGTCTGTGTGATATCCCAACATTAAAAGAAATTCCAAAGACTTTTATCAAATGGTCACTATTTATTCTATTACACACTACATACTTTGGAATAAGGAGCTGGAGTCATGCTCTCTTGGCTTCCCATAGTCTAGACCATGGCTTACTCAGCTATCCTGTTGTAAAAATCACTCCCACATGTGGCCCATGGCATTCAGCTCTCCTACCCTCACACCTGCTGGCTACCAGCATATACCACATCACCATAACTCACCTCATTTCAAAGTACTAAGACCTACCATGTCTCTTTGTCTTTGTCTTTCTTTAAATACCTGGTTTCAGGCAGACATATTTATCAATTAAAATGTTACAGTGTTTAAAAATAAGCATTATAGTGTTGTTATCATAATACAAAGATGATATAGTCTTATTAAAGAGAATTTAAAGATTATAGGTAGAAAAGTTGACAGTAAATGAAAAATTTAACAATAAATGCAAGCCTACAATACAACCAATGCTTTCTTCCTGGTAATTAAACTTATTAATTTTTATACACATTTCTTTTTTCCTATGGCAGGAACACACTGGAAATGCTGTTTTATCATTGTTTTTAAATAACTGAAGACATCATTAACTTTCTGAGAAAATAAATATCTTTCTATAATATTTTCTGACCATATGGTTCCTCTTTATCACTCAACACATTTTTTTTAGAGTTACTTGTTTTTCAAACTCTAAGTACTACAGATATAATAACTCAGTCTCTGTCACCATGGGGTTTATAATATAATGGAACAAAATAAATATAAACAAAGGATTATGTATGCTGAGAAGTAAGAAGCACTCAGTGCTAAGGGTGTATAAAATATAACCTATTCCAAGATCAGGAAAGAGAAGTCTAGTGTTACAACATATTTCCTTTAATCAAATGTTTGAATGTTCACATTATTTCCAATGTTTCATTTATTATTAAAATCTACTCTAGTGTACAAATTTCTAGCTGAATCTTTGCATAATGTCATGATGACTGATTTAAAATAAATTATTAGAAGAGGAATTGATGGGTCAAAATAACATGTGCCATTTTAAGGATTCTCGTTTGTTTTTATACATCCTCCAGAAAGGTTCTGCCAAATAATAGCAGATAGTAGAAGACCAGCTGTGCTGGGGCTTGAGGATGTTTTCCTTCACCCTCCTAATAACAGGTATATTCTCAATCTCTCTCCCTCCTCCCCCATTCTCTTCCCCATAAGCAGATGCCAATTACCTCCTAAGAAGTTACATTTAAAACACAAAAGAAACAGGTTTTTAAAAATTAATCAATTTACTTTTTTTTTTTATTTTCCAGAGAGAGAGACAGAGAGATTGAGAGTGTGAATTGGGGGGTTGGGAGGGGAAGAGGGAGGGAGAATTCTAAGCAGACTCTGTGCCTGTCAAGGGGCTCAGTCTCAAGAATCTGAGACCACAACCTGAGCTGAAATCAAGAGTCAGATGCTTAACTGACTGAGCCACCCTGGTGCCCGAAGGGAAACAGTTTTAAATCAATTTGCCCAGGGTTTATTAAACTTGCCTAAAATAAGAATCATCTAGGGGTCTTGTAAAATTCCAAATTCTTGGTTCTCCAAAAAAAGTCTTTAAGGAATCTTTTTGTTGTTTTTTTTTTTTTAATGCCAAATTACTCTTTTTACAAGACAGAAGAGGAAAAACGCCAACATTATCCATGGAAATATATGTTAAAATGTTTACAGAACAGCAAAGCATGGCTTGTACACTCCATTGCTATCAGAGAAACCAAGAAAAATATTTATGTGCTGTCTTAAGGTCATCAGTGAAGCAAGTTTACTGTTCTGCAAGAAATGTAGTTTCCTGGGCCTCATACTTAAAGACTACCAAACTATTGCTTCAAGGACCTGCTTTGTCCAAAGTTTGAGAGTGATATTTATTAGAAAGTCCAAGAAAAGGCAGGAAAAACTGGTATCAGTATTTCCTTTATGTATTTTACTTTCTTTGGCACAAATTAATAGGTGACATAACATCAAATTTAAATCAGTGAAGCAATTAATGAAGTTTTTTTTTCTTAGTATATGCATATTTGAGCAGGAAGTCCCTCTGCCCTGCAAGGTAATATGTATTCAACATTTATGAAGCATGTTGCATTTCTCCAATGTACCAGATCTTATGCTAAATTGAAAATAAAGAGGTGAGTTTATAGTTCCCTGCAACAGAAAGCTCAACTCTCTAATCTGGTAGTAGATTTATTTAAGAAAATTATAAAATGATAATACACTGTAGTGGAAACAAATACAAAGTACTATAGAATTATTGATAGTTTAGGGCTCCCTGCTCAACAGGAGGCAGGCTTCTCCCTCTCCCACTCCCCCTGCTTGTGTTCCCTCTCTTGCTCTGTCTCCTTCTGTCAAATACATAAATAAAATTAGGGGAAAAAAAAGTATGAATTCTTGATGTCTTCAGTAGGGTAGTGAAGAGCTAATCCTGAAGGCTACTGTCCTTTAACACTGCCAGTTATGTTAAGCCAAAAAACTTCCTTGTTAACGTTTTGAAATGGCCTTTGATTCTCAGAGCCAAAATAAGCCTAGCTGAAACTGACACTGAGATAATACATCTAGCTGATGAATTACAAAAGATGCCTAAGAACTAAAATGAGCTTCTGGATTTCTAAAAAAAGATTTAAGAACACTTAGTCTATTAGCAGGTTATTTATTTAGTTAGTTAGGATTTTATTTATTTATTTGACAGAGAGAGGGAACACAAGCAGGGGGAGTGCACGAGGGAGAAGCGGGCTACCCGTTGAGCAGTAAGCCAGACTCAGGGCTCGATCCCAGGACCCTGAGATCGTGACCTGAGCCAAAGGCAGACACTTGGTCGCTGAGCCACCCAGACACCCCAGCAGGTAATTTAGATGTAATAATATAAAATGAAAAAAGAAAATAGAATTTTGGAAAAGCAATGTAACAATTCTATGTTTATATTTTATAACTAAAATGTTTATAATTATTAAAATTTTACTTAATAAAATTGATAATTAAAAAAAAGAATTATTGATAGTTTAGATCAAAGACATGACTGCACTTCCATTACTTAAGATAAAAAGAAGCTGAGTTTAGTTTAAAAATCTACATGCACATTTTTTAAATTTGCAAATTCATTAAGTCTATTGGTATATTTGAGTAACATTTCTAAAGAAAAATATAAAATCATAAAGCCAATGCAGATAAATGCGCTCCATTATGGAGATAATATCTCTCAGTGGCACTTTGTTCTGACCAAGCAGCAAGCATTAAATTACTTATTTAGCAAACTTTGTTGGCAGTGCATAGGAAAGGGCGCCAGAATTAAAATATAATGCAGACAATATATTATTTAGTGCTTGTAGATAAATGTCAGTATGCTCACTGCTGTTTTAAAATGTGTGTGTAATTAAGTATCCTTAATGCAGTTAGACATGATCTTCTGTCCTCAGAGCAGAACTTTCTTTAGTCTGTAAATCTCTCATGAAGCAACACTACCTAAATCAGTTCATTAACCTAATCAGACACTTGCAGTTCATCTATGTGAATTACACTTGCACTTGGCAGATAATGTACTTAGCACTTGTCTATTGTATTAACCCAGAATATGAAAGAAAATGTTATATAAAACATGTTGTCCTTTCTTTCACATAATAAATCCACAAAATAAATGGTCTATCTACAGAATGTCTATGAATATTGGCTTTGTGTTACTAGTAAGATAACTGCATTTGAAGCAATAGGTCCTTAATTAAAATGTGATCCACTAGATTCGTGCTAAGTTTTCAAATATTTTAACATCATGGTCATTTTGCCTAAGTAGCCAATTTTTGTCTTTCTTTTATAATTATTCAACACCATTCCAAGTAGTCCTTATCAGTCACAACTTCAGGAAACCTTCAGAAAAACATTCCAAGAACTAATTCAGAAAAGCAGCATGTTGTAGTGTGTTTCAAAGAGAAATTTATGAAAAAACAAGAACACTTTCCAATGGGCAAGATTCCTTCTGTTTGTACAACTCACAGTGAGTTGGCTAATCTTGTTTTAACAGAGACCAATATTGGTGCTTTCATAGCCTCCTCTCGTAAACGAGGCCAGATCTATACCACTATCCAAACTAAATGGTTTTGTAAATAGACAATGCACTGGAAATAATATGAAATATTCAAGTCAGAGGATTTGGGGGCTCCATGCAAATATTTGACTACCAGAATATTACAAATGAAGCAAATGCTTGGGCAGCCATCCACTTTGCTAAAACAAAATATGGCAAAGGCTGACTTTGTACTGGCAAATAGCAGAGTGAAAAGGGACTATTCCCTCGAATACTTGTACAGAAGCATATCACCGCTAGGAACACATGACCAAACACAGATTTGCGAAAATGTGTGTATCACTTTAACTACACAAAAGTTTTTATAAACATTTTCAATTGAAAGCCACTGAAAACCCACGAGAATTCCTAGCTGATAGAAAGGTTTAGAGGAGAAAGAGGTGGGGCAGGAAGAGATGGTGGGAACTTTGGGACATGAGGAGATAGCTAATAAACATTTTCATGGGCCTGTTGCCAAAGAATTTGGGAATTACTACTGCACTAACAAACCCCTTTGGAAAGTTTTTACATGAAATTCATATTTATTTCTGAGTTCTGTGGTTGAGCTGACAGGAAAAGATTCAACTAAGAAATTGATTTACCAAACATTCATTTTATTTATAAAAGACTTCAGCAGGAATGTGCTTTAAAATTATGAATTTAGAAATTTTCATAATATGTACGTTAATCAATGAAATCTAAGCAAATAATGAAACCTTTCCTTTAATAGTTTTACCTAATCGGGGATATTAACCTTGTATTTCAAATAATTAAAGGACTCAGTGTATGCCTGGAATGTGCATTCCAAATTTTTGAAGGTCATATCATGTATCCAATGCTAAATCCAGACATTATCTTAACATCACAGTTGACTAATTCAGTATTAGCTACATATTTTGATCCAGACTATCAGAAATATTAACATAAAACAAAAACCCAAAGGGATGGAGACTATGCTCATAATCCTTAAGATAATTCTCAAAAGACTGAGAGTTTCCTTCTGAGATCAAAAATCACACCTTGAAAACAAATTCTCCTTTAGTTTTACTCTCCACTCCTCTGATCCTCATTGAATTGCTTTTTTCTTTGACCATATGTCCCAGGGAAACCACTATACTTCCCTGCATAGTTTCTTGCCTAACTGAGCCATTGTATTTCCATAGAACTCCCTCTTCCACCTTTAAACCATATCCCATATGATTCAACTCACTTTCACCTGTACTTAAACATGGGATGATTTGGCATTTTCTTCCATCTCTATCTGTATGATCTGGTTTACTAGATATCAAAAGGAAAGGTAAGTGATGCCTGGATGGTTCAGTCAGTTAGGCGTCTGTCTTCAGCTCAGGTCGTGATCCCAGGGTCCTGGGACTGAGTCCCAGATTGGGCTCTCTGCTCAGCCGGGAGCCCGCTCTTCCCTCTGCCTGCCAGCTTCCCCTGCGTGTGCATGCTCTCTCTTTCTCTCGCAGATGAATAAATACAATCTTAAAAAAAATAAATTAAAAAAAAAAGAAAGTTAAGGAAGGGACATATAATTATAAGAAAGAATAAGCTAAATGCATATGAAAATGCGAAATGCTACTGGGGTTCACAGAAGAGATTGTATTCAATTCACTTAGAATCAGGCTAAGAAAAGACTTTGCAGTAAAAGAAGACTTGAACTAGCCTTAAATGTGGGTAGATTCCCCCGTATTGGAGAGAGAATAGTTTAAAGCACAAAAAAGTAGCACATCACTCTCTAGTTGAAAATCCTCCCCATAAACGTCAGAATCACATGCCAACGTGACAACAGAATATGAGGTTCTGCAACATCTAAGTTCTGGTTACCTCTGTCCCTTCCCCCACCACAACTCCACTTGAAGTCTCTGCTGTTGGGATGCTGAGCCCATCTTAAAAGTTTAACTCTGTCAAAAGTTTTTTTTTTTTTTTTCTTGGAACTTAGGAGGAAAACGTTGAGGTAATTATACTTCTTGGTTCATGCTACATTGTCATCATGGGTCCAGAGTTCCTCTCCCAATGGACGTATTTATTCATTAACTGTTAGCTTCTCAGCCACTTGTGACCAACCTCTACCATATGCCACTATTGCAGCTCTTCATCCTGTTTAATGAGACTTTTCTTTATTGCATGTTTTTACCAAATGTGTATAGCATGAGCACATGTACTTCCAAATATATGTGAGTATATTATTTTAAAGTTCTCATTTCTTACACTTTGTGTATTTAAGATCCACTATGGGGCTCAACCTTTGTGTAACCATCATATTTAATGGTCCTATATAGTCCAGGCTGTGTGTCCACTCCTCCGATGTTGGCCATTTGGGATGCCAATAAGAAACCCACGATCACATGCGCACACACCCACATTCATACTCACACATCCACACTTGTGCACATTCATGCCCACACAAGTACTCACACACCCACACACACAGGCACTTTTGCATACACTGTCACACATACACACTCATCTGGCACATGCACAAATGCTACAGTGACAATGCTCCTAAGTAGCCCATCATAAACACATAAGAACTTTGGAATATGGACCCTGGAGTGGAACCAATAAATTATAAGACGTGTTTATACTTAATTTTTCTGAAAAGTTCTAGACAGATCTTGAGAAAGGCTGAGGGTCCCTGTATCCACACAGTTCTTCTGGCACTTGGCATTGTTCAGCTTGCCACACTTCCAGTCTAATAATGTGTGAGATGCCTTTAATGAAACAACTCCTCAGCACTTAAACTGAATTGTATCTTTTTTTTGTGTTTTGTTGTTGTTTGTTTGTTTTTTGGTTTGGCTAGCCTATACCAGCCTGTAAAATGGCAGAGGCCATTTAAATGCTAAGGCACTAAAACATATTTGAAGAATAAAGATTTCAGGAAAGCAAGGCCCCTACTTACAGAATGAATAAGTCTTGGGAATAAGAGGCAAAACAGAGGGAGTATAATCAATGCTGTTGTAACACTGTTGTATGGTGACAGATGGTAGCTACACTTAGAGTGAACATAACATATACAGAAGTTGAATTGCTATGTTGTACACCTGAAACTAGTGTAAAATTGTGTACCAAGTAGGGGCACCTGGGTGGCTCAGTGGGTTAAGCCGCTGCCTTCGCCTTCGGCTCGGGTCATGATCTCAGGGTCCTGGGGTCGAGCCCCGCATCGGGCTCTCTGCTCGGCATGGAGCCTGCTTCCCCCTCTCTCTCTGCCTGCCTCTATGCCTACTTGTGATCTATCTGTCAAATAAATAAATAAAAATCTTTAAAAAAAAAAAAAAAGAAGAAGAAAAAATTGTGTACCAAGTATAATCAAATCCTTTTTTTTTTTTTTTTTGAAAACCAAGGCAGGAATGAAAAAAAGACTATTACCCAAATGTATTAAACCAAGAACTAGCTAGGATGACATAGATGTGACTCTAATTCCAATTCCATGTTCATTTTCACATATCGGAAGGTAACTTGTGTGTACCTTGTGTCAATAATCCTAACTTCTTTTTTTTTTAACACAGTTCACTCTTTTAGTGACAGACAGGAGTCTATATACCTCAAGGTCCTTGAGGTTTCTCGCTAATTTTCATACATCTCCGAAATGGCGAGGTACGCTTTTCACAATGTCATCAGCGGGAAGGCCAAGTCAGGGCCAGCTGTTGAGAAGCTGCTTCTGCGTCTGTCAGAGGAGCCTCTCAGCGGGAGGTTTCAACCTTGGCAGCTCCATCTGGCTCCACAGGTTCTAGACGCCTGCTCCGGTTCTCCAAGCCTTACCACAGGGGCTAAACAGCTCCACAGACTACTAATTCACATATGGTAAGACTGCCCAAGCAATTCTTTGTTTGCTTTGTTCTGACCTTTTCAAAGTCTTTATTAATTTATATATTTGAAAAGTACTCTTGAAGTATTTTGTAATAAATAATTGAATCCATTTGTCATTGATTTATATTTTGCTCAACCCAAAAGGAAATTTCAGTGGCAAAGAGTTTATCATTTTTTATTTCAATCACATATTTCATTTTATGTCCTTTTCCTGTGAGCTGGACATTTTTTCCCACTAATGCCTTTTGTTCCTTCTTAGGGAAAAGGTCACATGCATTTGTATGTGGCTCACAGCGAAGCAGCACATCTTATTCTTGGGACTCTCCCTTATGCTACACATACAGATCAGCTTTTCTCAAAGATCTTTGATTTTATTCTTTGTAAAGCTATATATAATTCTTTTTACACTCCAGCCCTGTGAAGCAGAGGATTTCTAAATCTAGGCGGCTTAATTAGAAAGAAGCAGGCACACATATGGCTGACAGGCTTGGAAATCAGAAGCTTTAGATGGGAACTATTCTCCTGTGAACTCCACTCTGTGATCTGAAGCACTTGATAAAGATTCTTTATAACGAAGAGTAATACACTTGTGTTTTAATGTGAGTGTTCATGATTTATTGAATAAACACTTTTTATAGAGCTAGCTATGTGCAAGGTACTATTCTTAGTGTTTTATAAAGTGCTTAAATCCTCCACAAATTCTATTAAGCAGGCACTAGTATTATCTTTGCTTTACAAGTGAAGAAATTGAGATCCAGAGAAGGTAGCTAACTTATCCACAGCTACACGGCTTGTCAGAGCCAAAGCCAGAATTCTGACCGTGACAGTCTAGCTACACAGTCAGTGTCCTGATATGTTCCCAACTGAAGGTCTCAAGCATGACATGATATTAATAGTTTTCAGTCAGATTACGTAGCATTATTATTATTGTGTATGTAACAAGAAAAGTTTATTCTGTGAATAAGAAGAGACATACTACTCTACAAATATCCAGATCATATGATGTGGCTCTCTTCACTTTCCCGATTAGGAAGTTTTATTCCAACAATCTCCCAGATGTGTTTCATGGATCAGACAGAGCAAACTGGACAAACTCACGTACTCTCACTTCCCTGCCTCTCTTTCTTTCTTTTTTTTTTTTTTAAGATTTTATTTATTTGATAGACAGAGATCACAAGTAGGCAGAGAGGCAGGCAGAGAGAGAGGAAGGGAAGCGGGCTTGCAGCAGAGCAGAGAGCCAGATATGGAGCTCGATCCCAGGACCCTGGATCATGACCTGAGCCGAAGGCAGAGGCTTTAACCCACTGAGCCACCCAGGCGCCCCCCTGCCTCTCTTTCTAAATGCCACTGTCTCTCACAGTCTTTGAACCACAACTACCACAACATAACAAGAGAGTATTGTAGTGTAGCATAAATTGAAAGCACTTCTTCAAATTTCCTCTCAGGGAAAGTTGACCAAATGTAGTAGTCATGGCACTAAAGCTTATTTTCCATTCAATTACTTGGTATTAAAAACAAAAACTCACCTCTCCACCATCAATATATTTTACTTAAAAAGATAATCACATACCATTTACTTTTTTAAGTTAACAAGAACATGTCAATGTACCTTTATGAAACATTCATCACATGTTCTTCACCATGTTAGAGACTAGAAATACTGGGATGGATATGACAACACTTGGCCTCTGAAATATATATACAAAAAAGAGAAAAATGAATACCTGGTGGAAATGCTATAAACAAGGTAAAGAAGGTTTGTTTTTTGTTAAGTGCTTATTTGTATTAAAACCATCAGATATAGAGCTTAACTGAAGATATTTGTAAAATAATATAATTATCATAAGATTTCATTTTAATTAAGGATATATACACAAAGACTCTCTCTTATGTCTTGTATAAATGAAAATAAGATGGGCTTGTGCATTTACATTGCTTGCCAAGGTCAGGTTAAAGACATTTGGAAAAACTACCTCAGTAACCAAGTTAATACATTTGAACAACTAATTCAAATAAAAATTCTATGAGAAACCATCTAATTTCTGGCCTAGAAAATATGTTGGAAACAATGCATTTTGAGGATGTTTCTGATAGATTTATGTTGTGATTTTGTGCCTATTTAAACTCCCAGATGATTCTTCAGTGTAACAACATCTCTAAAACAGGAATAATGTAGTGATGTCATGGTAAGAACTAGAAAGGCTTTCAAAACAGAGATAACAAACATGTTATTCTGTCTAACCATACATTCACAGTTACTGAGTCAAATCTAACGGAGGAAAATCCTTATTAACCCCATGACCTCAGTCTACCATGCTTACAGCTGGTTATTACTCATTTTTCAGACCCATCCTTAACAGCTCTTTGGAAAGGCCTTCCCTGATCACTCAATCTAAAGTAGGCCCTTTATATTCTCTCAAATAAATCTATACTTTTCTTGTATGGTACTGTATTAACTATCTCAGGCTGCCATATAGTTTGAAGGGCCCAACAAGAATTTATTTTCTTATACTCTTGGAGGCTGAAAATCAGAAATCATAGTGCCAGTATGGTCTGGTTCTGGTGGGGATCCTTCTCACTCACAGGTTTTCGTTTTCTCTCTGTGCTATTTTAGAGAAGAGCGAGCTCTGGTGTCTCTTTCTCTTCTTATAAGGGCACCAGTTCTATCAGTCACCCATAAGACCTCATTTAATCAATTCCTTAGAGGCTCTGTCTCCAAAATAGACATGGAGAGGGGTAGGGGTTAGGGCTTCAACTTATGAATTTGGGGGTGGGGCATGATTCAGTCCATAGTAAGCACTTACCACAATTTTTTATCACTTAATATCTTGTTCGCTTATTTGATGAATTCCTTCCCAAATTGCAAACTGTATAAACTCAATTAAAAACTGTAAGGTTCAGAGATGCATTTGTTTCGAGCATCACTGAATGTCCAGTGCTCAGCATAGTACCTGGCATAAAACATTCTAGTTGAATCACACTAACAAATTAATGTGGTCATGATCTGAATCTTCACACAAAATTTTTGAAATCCATCTGTTGATGCAAAGTATTCTTTTCAGTAGCTTCAGGTCTTATATTCTAACACACTTATATGCATACATTAATCTTTCCCATTTAAACCTTATAAAACAGTATAATGCAAATTACTGTCAATTGATAATTCAAGCACTGTCTTTGGGGAATTATTTTATAATGCCATCCTTATTAATGTCCAACTTAAATCTCTTTCATGTGAAAGATATTCTGAAAAAAAGAAGTACAGACAAAGATACAACAGCTGGTAAAAATGCATTATCAATTAAAGGACAGAAAGTCATGTTTTAAAAAATCTCAAAATAATTTTTATAAAGAGGAACATAGAAAGTTAACTAGAATGATTATATTAATATCTCAATAAAAATAAACCCTCTAATTTTCTCAGATTGTTTAGCCTCAGAATGGAGAAATGATCTAAGCAGTTTCTGAAGAGAGGGATTTGTGGCATTGATTATATCTTGTACTGGCTTAACGAGACACTGTAATGGCTGGCCACTTTCTGTCCATTCCACTCTAAAATTTCAATCTAATGTTTTGAAGTTCGATAGTGAATTTTTGTTCAGTTCCACCAATAAATTCAAAGCTGCTTTTTTTTTCACATACATCTCAGACAGTGTGCATGACTCATGCTGAGAGAAAAATCCATTTCCAAGATTGTGAGACATTCAGATATGACAATGGTACTAAGTTAAATTGACATGAATTTTATCTTTAGTATTACCATGTCTTATGAACTAAATCTGTTGTTTCAATTTTACTCTTCTTTTTTCAAGCTTTTATTAAATTCTAGTTAGTTAACGTATACTGTATTATTCATTTCAAGTATAGCATTTAGTGATTCATCATTTGCATATGTCACCCCTGGCTCATCACAAGTACTCTCCTTAATCCCCAACACCCACTTAACACATCACTCCACCCACCTCCACTCCGGTAAACCCAAGTTTGTTCTCTGAGTTAAGAGTCTTACTTTTACTCTTTTTATGCATCTAAAAAATGAGGATAGTAATACATTGTTAGAATTAAATGAAGAAATTAACATAAAGAGCTTTTTAACTATAAAATTTTTGTAAAATTAGATGATTGTTGTGATCATCTTTACCAACACTCCACAAATTAAAGTATTAGTTTAAAGAATTTGTGCTCATAAATTTGTATGATGCATTAGTGGGGGAACTATGATATTCCACTTTTAATGTTTCTTGCCATTATGACACTCCTGGCTTCGTGCCACCTGTCATTCTCTCTGCTTCAGGTGAATTAGGGCCACTAATCAGATTATTGAGTTTGAAGAAAGAAATTGGCCCACATAGTTTAGCCTCTCCTTCCTCTTTTTTCTGGTAGTTAGCCTACAGAAAGTCCTGCATTTCCTCTACTCTTGGAAGCAGATCATCTAACACCAATCAAGCTTCCAACCATAACCCAAGCCAACATCTTGACTGCAACCTCATAGCCAGCACCATCCAACTAAGCCACTCCTGGATTATTCATCTGTAGAAAATGTGATCTAATAAGAGTTTATTCTTGTTTAAGCTGCTAAATCTTGAGATAATTCTTACACAGCAATAGATGATGAATATAAGAGATTAACTGCTCTTAGCCTTACAACTGTTAACACATATTAACTACATTCTCCAATATTAGCTTGAAATATCAGAAGTGATATTTTACCTTCCAAACACTAAGTCTTTTGTCTTTTGTTATCATTATTTCAGAACTTGAGCAGGGAAGCTTGATTCTAGTTACTGAGTCCTCTCAAATATCCTACTGTGCTTCTCATTTTATAATGTATCTACCTATTCAACAAGCATTCTATTGAACATCTACGAAATTCTAAGCACTGTGCAAAGTTTTGAATACCAAAAGAATTAGAACTTGGTTAAGAATTTTCACTGATGTTGAAATTTCCATAGTCTCATTTAAAAAGGCAGAATTACTAAGAACTTCTAAATAATAACATAGAATGTCAAATTTCAATGAACTTGTATGAGGGCAGGAAGAGAATATAAACTGATTTGCTATATTTAATTAGAATTACATTCTACATGGGAACAGCATATTCGAGTAAGTCCACCCAAATGCATTTCCTCATTGATGATAACTCTACTTGAAGAACAAAGGCTTAGTGGTAAACAGCATAGACTCCAGAGCAAGACAGTCTCAGTTTCTGTCTTTGCTCTTCCTCTTGAGACTTGTGTGATCTTAGGCTATATACTTAAACTTTCTATGCTTGCCTCCTCAACTGTGAAATGGGTTATTTGAGAATTAAATGTGTTAATAGATGTTGAGTATTTAGAATAGTGCCTAACACTATATTATTGTTTGATATTATTATCAGGACTTTAAAAACCATTCAGTTATATTGACAATGGTTAGCATCAACTTTGTCAGACTTTGATTCACTCTGAGCCAATTATTCATATATGTTATTTTCCTATGTTGGCCAAAAGAGACGTTATAGATATTATCTAATATTCTGAGTACCAAGAGAAAAGTTTGCTCTTTCCACCACAGATTAAATCAGATGTTGGAATTTCAAACCCCCACTTTTTGAAAAACCCACCAGAATTACCTTCTTAAAGTCAACTTATGAGGAAGAATTATTTTTCACCTGTTTAAACCATTTGCAAATCTGGACAAAAATGCAAAAGAAATAAATTGTCTTTTTAAAGTAATGTATAAATCAAATGATGCCTTATTCATATTTTAATTCAAATTGTTCAATAGTTCCTCCTTTTTAAAATTGTTTTAAATATTTGCATATTCTTTTTTTTAAGATTTTATTTATATATTTGTTGGGAGGAGAGAGAGAGCACAAGCGGAGAGAGCAGCAGGCAGAGGAAGAAGCAGGTCCCTGGTGGAGCAAGGAGCCTGATGCGGGACTCAACCCTAGGACCCTGGGATCATGACCTGAGCTGAAGGCAGATGCTTAACCACCTGAGCCACCCAGGTGTCCTGTAATATTTGCATATTCTTTACTGAAATAAAGTACTAGATTTTTTTATGGAATCAAACATCTGAATTACTGAACTATATATCTGATAGGCAAAAGAGATTTGTTTTCCTATTCTGTATTAGCTACAATATGGTATCTTTTCCTCATTATAGTTCAAAATAATAGAAATTTTTTAAAAAAATTTATTGATTCATGAGAGTTTGAGATTTTGCACTGATACATTGTCTATTCTTTTGACTTTGTGTAACCTAAAAGTTAGTTCATCTATCCCTGAATAATTAAGATGTGACATGACATCAGCAAGATGATAGAATAACAGGGGGTTTCTACCCTCTTCCCCTAAGAAAGCCAATTTTGAAATCACCCATGGGCAGGAATACCTTTTAGGAATCCAGGAGTCCAGGAATCCAGCTAAGAAGTACTAGAACACCACTGGAACAAAAAAAAATCTGAGACTGGATGCTTGAAATGGGTAGAAGATAGTTTTACTTTTCTCTGTCAACCCTTCCCCAAGGCAGCACAACTCAGTGACAAGAGAGATTCCCTAGGCTCACAGTTTCTTTTACAGGGGACAGTCAGACTATGTCAGCATTTGGTTTCTCCAGCTGTGTGGAATACTGACAAAGGGGCCCACTTCTCTCTCATCCTATCCAGAATACTGAAGTGATCTTGCATGAGGGAGGGCCAGGGAAAATATGGCCCTCAACATTCCCAATCATTGGGAAAAGGCAAATCAAAACTACAGTGAGGCATCACTTCACATCTGTTAGGATGGCTATGAACAAAAACACAACTTTATGTCATGCCTCTAGGAACTCAGCAACTACACTTCAGGTTTTCTCACCCTAGTTCTCAGTGGTGGCTTCTGCTAGAATCTCTACTGTGGTTGGATCCACTGTTTGCTTATTACTTCTTGGTTTACATTTTCAATTTGCCAGAGCACAACTTGAAGCAACCTCCCTGAGAAAAGAGTGTAAAAGAGATAAGGAAATTGGGTCACAAAGATGTTAAATATCCTGAATCTGAAACAGCCAGCAGCTGTTGAGAGTTAGTGTTGAACCAAGTTGTGTTGCACCAGAGACGTCTTACAGGGTGCACCTTGCCTGGATCATGGTTGATATACTCAGCTATACATCCCCTCAACCACCTCTCACCAAAATGACTAGGAGGAGGAATACCCAGCAGAGGAAAAAATCAGAGACTGTGCCCTCTACTGCCACAGAACTATTGGATATGAACATAAACAGTATGCTGGAAAGGGAATTCAGGGAAACAATTTTCCAGGCAATAGCTAGGTTGGAGAAGACCATTAGTGACAACAGAGAATCTCTAAGAGTGGAAGTGAGAGCCAATCTAGCAAAAGTTAAAAATGCTATCAATGAGATCCAATCTAATCTAAATACTCTAACAGCTAGGGTAACCAAAGCAGAAGATAGAATTAGTGATCTAGAAGACATACTGATAGAAAAGAAGGATCAGGAGGAGACCTGGAACAAACAGCTTAGAAGCCATGAAAACAGAATTAGGGAAATAAATGATGCCAGGAAACATTCCAGAATCAGTTACTAGGATCCTTGAGGGGGTGGAGAAAGAGAGAAGATAAAATGATAGAGTTGAAAAAATTCTGGATGAAAATTTCCCTAATCTGGGGAATGAAACAAATGTCCATGTCCTAGAGGCAGAAAGGACACTCTTCAAGGTCAGTGAGTCTAGAAAGACATCCAGACACTTAATTGTGAAATTCATGAATCATAATTTCAGACAGGAGTTCTCAAAGGCAGCTAGGGGGAAGAGATTCCTTACATACAGAGGAAAGACCATCAGAATAACATCAGACCTGTCCACAGAAACCTGGCAAGCCAGAAAGGACTGGAAAGTTATATTCAGGGCACTAAATGAAAAAACATGCAGCCAAGAATATTTTATCCAGCAAGACTCGCATTCAGAATGGATTGAGAGATAAAGAGCTTCCAAGACCAGCAAGGTTTAAAAGGGTATATGACAACACAGCCCACACTACAAGAAATATTAAGAGAGGTTCTATAAAAGAAGAAAGAACCCAAGAGTGACACAGAACAGAAATTTACAGAGACAATCTATAGAAATAAGAATTTTATAGGCTATATGATGTCAATAAAAACCTATCTTTCAATAATTACTCTAAACGTGAATGGCCTAAATGCTCCCATAAAACAGAACTGTTGTTTTTAGCTTAAAATCTAATTTATCTGATATGAAAATCACTACCCCAACTTTCATTTGAGGCCCATTGACATGAAAGTTGGTTCTCCATCCCTTCACTTTCAGTCTGGATGTATCTTTAAGTTCCAAACGTGTCTCTTGTAGACAACATATGGACAGATCCTGTCGTTTTATCCAGTCTGCAACCCTGTGCTGTTTTATGATTGGATAGTACTGAAGGACACTACATCATTCTTAAGGGCTCTATCCACCAAGAAGATCTAACAATTGTAAGTACTTATGTCCTCAATATGGGAGCAACCAACTACATAAGCCAACTGTTAATCAAAATAAAGAGTCGTAATGATATGAATACATTAATTGTAGGGGATCTTAACATGTCACTCTCAGTAACAGAGATCATCCAAGCAGAAAATCAATAAAGAAACAAGAGATATGAATGACACATTGGACCAGATGGACATCATAGATATATACAGAACATTCTACCTTAAAACAACAAAATACACATTCTTCTTGAACGCACATAGAACTTTCTCCAGAATAGACCACATACTGGGTCACAAATCAGGGCTCAACCAATACCAAAAGATTGAGATTATTCCCTGCATATTCTCAGACCACAATGCTTTGAAACTGAAACTCAAACACAAGAAAAATTTCGGAAGGAATTCAAACACTTGGAAGCCAAAGACCATCCTGCTCAAGAATGTTTGGATCAACCAGGAAATCTAAGAAGAGCTTAAGCAATTCATGGAAACCAATGAGAATGAAGACAAATTGGTCCACAACCAATGAGATATGGCAAAGGCAGTCCTAAGGGGAAAATATATAGCCATCCAAGCCTCCCTCAAAAAAGTTGAAAAATCCAGGATACACCAATTCTCTTTACACCTTAAAGAACTGGAAAATCAACAACAAATTAAGCCAACCTCATGCACAAGAAGGGAAATAATCAAGATTAGAGCAGAGAACAATGAGTTAGAAACTAGAGAGAGAGTAGAATACATCAATAAAACTAGAAGCTCATTCTTTGAAAAAAAATCAATAAAATTGATAAACCACTAGCCAAATGAAACCAAAAGTAAAGAGAGAAGACCAAAACTAATAAGATTATAAATGAAAGGGGAGAGATAACTAGTAATAACAAGAAAATAGAAACAGTCTTCAGAAATTACTATCAACAGTTATATGCCGATAAGTTAAGCACCCTAGAAGAAATGGATGCATTCCTGGAAACCTATAAACTTCTAAGACTGAAACAGGAAGAAATTGACAACATGAATATATCAATATCTAGTAACAAGATTCAAGCAGTGATCAAAAACCTCCCAAAAAACAACAGCCTAGGACCCGATGGATTCCCTGGAGAATTCTACCAAAAATTCAAAAAAGAATTAATACCTATTCTCCTGAAGCTGTTTCAAAAAATAGAAACAGAAGGAAAACTTCCAGACTCTTTCTATGAAGCCAGCATTACCCTGATCCCCAAACCAGGAGAATTTCAGACCAATATCCCTGATGAATATAGATGCCAAGATTCTCAACAAGATCCTAGCTAATAGGATCCAACAGTACCCTAAAAAGAGTATCCACCATGACCAGGTGGGATTTATCCTTGGGATGCAACAGTGGCTCAACATTCACAAATCGATCAATGTGATAGAAAAAATCAATAAAAGAAGAGAAAAGAACCACATGGTCCTCTCAATTGATGCAGAAAAAGCATTTGACAAAATATAACATCTGTTTCTGATTAAAACTCTTCAAAGTATAGGGATAGAAGGAACATTCCTCAACTTCACAAAATCTATGAAAAACCCACAGTGAATATCATTCTCAATGGGGAAAAGCTGACAGCTTTCCCTTAGAGATCAGGAACATGAAAAGGATGCCCACTCTCATCACCATTGTTCAACATAGTACTAGAAGTCCTAGCAAAAACAATCAGACAACAAAAAGAAATAAAATGTATTCAAATTGGCAAAGAAGTCAAACTCTCTCTCTTCATAGATGACATGACACTTTATATGGAAAACCCAAAGGACTCCACCCCCAAACTACTAGAACTCATACAGCAATTCAGTAATGTGGCAGGATACCAAATCAGTGCACAGAAATCAGTTGCTTTCTCATACATTAACAATGAAAATATAGAAAGGGAAATTAGACAATTGATTCCATTTACTATATCACCAAGAACCATAAGATACCTGGAACTGAACCTAACCAAAGAGTAAAGGATCTGTACTTGAGGAACTACAGAACACTCATGAAAGAAATTGAGGAAGACACAAAAAAGATGAAAAAGCATTCCATGCTCATGGATCAGAATATTAAACATTGTTAAAATATCTATACTGCCCAGAGTAATCAATACATTTCAATGCCATCCTGATCAAAATTCCACGGCATTTTTCAAAGAGCTGGAACAAACAATCTTAAAATTTGTATAGAACCAGAGAAGACCCTGAATTGCTAAGGAAATGTTGAAAACAAAACTGGGCTCATCACGTTGCCTGATTTCAAGCTTTACTACAAAGCTGTGATCACTAAGACAGCATGGTACTGGCATAAAAACAGACACAGAGACCAGTGGAACAGAGCAGAGAGTCCAGATATGGACCTGCAACTCTATGGTCAAATGATCTTCAACAAAGCAGGAAAAAATATACAGTGGAAAAAAGACAATCTCTTCAATAAATGGTGCTGGAAAAATTGGAGAGCTGTGTATAGAAGAATGAAACTTGACCATTCTCTTACACCATACACAAAGATAAACTCGAAATAGAGAAAAGACCTCAACATGATGCAGGGATCTATCAAAGTCCTAGAGGAGAACATAGGCAGTAACGTCTTCGACATTGGCCACAGCAACTTCTCTCAAGACATGTCTCTAAAGGCTAAGGAAACAAAAGTGAAAATGAACTTTTGGGACTTTATCAAGATCAGAACTTCTGCACAGCAAAGGAAACAGTCAACAAAAACAAAGAGGCAATCACAGAATGAGAGAAGGTATTCACAAAGGGCACTACAGACAAAGGGCTGATATCCAAGATCTATAAAGAACTCCTCAAACTCAACACTCAAAAAACAGATAATCACATCAAAAAATGGGCAGAAGACATGAATGGGCTAACAGACACATGAAAAAATGTTCATCATCATTAGCCATCAGGGAGATTCAAATCAAAACCACATTGAGATACCACCTTACACCAGTTAGAATGACCAAAATTAACAAGTTAGGAAACATCAAGTGTTGGAGAGGATGTGGAAAAGGGGAACCCTCTTGCATTGTTGGTGGGAATGCAAGTTGGTGTAGCCACTTTGGAAAACAGTATGGAGATTCCTTAAGAAATTAAAAATAGAGTTACCCTATGACCCTACAATTGCACTATGGGCTATTTACTCCACAGATACAGATATAGTGAAAAGAAGGGCCATCTTTACCCCAATGTTCATAGCAGCAATGGCCACAGAAAATTAAAGAACAGATTGAACAAAATAAGAGATGAGTTAATGAGCATGTCCAGGGAGAAGTATGCTATAACCAGATGTGGAAGTGTCATTCCCAGCACGATAGGCACATTTGTCTTTGTCTTAACAGTCTAAAGTTTGTAAACTTTCATTCATGGACCACATCTGAACTGCCTCCTGTTTTGTAAGAAAAGTTTTACTGGAACATAGCCACAAACCCTTCACCCTAAATATTGCCCATGCCAGCTTCCTGCTCTGCAGCAGGGTGAGTCATTGTGACAGAGATCACGTGGGCAGCAAATCCTAAAACATTACCTACCTGGGTCTTCACAGAAAATGTTTGCTGACCCCCTGTTATCTATGACAATACCAAAATGAAAAAATTTGAGCAGAGGCTTAAAAAAAGAAAGTATTTAGTGAAGCTCCTCTCCCTTCCCGAGTAATTAGTTTTTGGAAAGAGAATTTTGATTAAAAAAAAACAACAACAACTTTATGTACTGGTTTTATCTGTATTATCTCATTTTAAAACTATGTACATTAAATATTTATAAATTCATTATCTACTCTATTACATTACAAGTGTCTCCATAAATACATGTGTTATCTAGGTGGAGCAAGTAGCATCTTATCTATATGTGTACATACATGTATACGAGCTAGAAAATAGGAATTACTCTTAGAGAAGAGCACACTCCAATTCAGTTCAAAAAGGAGCCAACAGTAGCTAGACAGGCAAAGAAATAAACTGAGAAAGAAGTTGCCAATAAAAATTGGCTAAGAGTCATGAGAAAGAGGTAGGGTATTGAAGAAGACAAACCATTCAAATCACGCTTTTTCTTAGAGTTTACTCTGAATTTACTGGATACATACAGCTTGAAAGAGCTGCATGGAATAGCTGTAAATTGTTAAAATTAATTAAAAATTTAAGAACTGATGGCTCTTTTTAGTTACTATAGGGAAAGCTCTAGTTAGCTCCATTTTCTTGAGGAGAAAGAAGCTGATGAATCTTAAGAAATCTTGGGCAGGAAACTTGAAAAGCATATTAGTACAGCTCAACAAACCATGATCATGATCAGCTTTTGCAGAAACATCACCATGAATACTGAAATGAACAAGATCTTAATTTTTTAATATATTTGAATCCTATTTTTATTCTGATAATAATAAAAGCTTATTGATTAAAAAACTGATGGATATGAGCAAGAATCTCAACTCACCACTGTTAACATTTTGGTATATTTCTTTTCAAATATTTTTCTATTCATTCTTTTGTTCACAGAGATGAAATCACACCATACAGTCAATTCTGTATCTCACTTTATCCACTTACCATTTTGCAAGATAAGTAGTTCATTTTTGAACTCTTTAATGTCATTTGTTAACACAATATTTCATCATCTCAGTAAACTATGATTTAGTCATTGCTCTGCTCTGGACATTTAGATTGCTTCCAGTTTTTTGCAATTATAAACTATACAACTTGATGATTAGCATCTTTTTGTCTGAATCTTTAATGACATTTAGAATTACTTTCTTAAGACAGATTTCTGGAAGTAGGATTATAAGATTAAAGGTTATGAATATTTTTAATTGTGATCTTCCTGCCAAAATGTTTTCCAAAACTGCTGGGTCATCTTTCATAACCTCCTCCCAGCAGTGCAAGGGACTGAATAGGCAGCGCTTTGGTATGAGTGAGACCAAGTTCAGAGAAGGAAATATAGAAATCACATTCACTGACAAATTTTTGCCAAAATGGAAAGACCAGAAAGGGAAAAAGTGCAGTGCCACCTTTTGCAGAAAGAACAGCTTTTACAAAAGTGTTATGTATTGAAAGCCTATTGAGACTCTTCCCTTATCAGATGGGGAAATCATCTGGTTTTCCTGGACTCACCCACAAATCTGGGCTACCCCCTCCATCCACTTCTCCTAAGACAGAGAGAGGACCGAGCAGGGGAACCAGCTTTCTCCCCTGGGGACAGAAGGGTCTGCTCACCACAGCCACCATCCAAAAGACAGAAACATGGTAGTTGGAAGAGACCACAAAGACAATTTGGTACCACACCTCACTCTATCAGATCAAAGCCTAGAAAAATGAACTGACCATTAAGGAGTGACTCACAACCACTTTGTGGAAAATTTTGGACTAATCTCCATATCATCCTCTATCTCTGATGACAAATAAATATTACTGTACTTCATTTGAAGGCACAAACCTTATATACATGATTCTTTTTTTTTTAAGATTTTATTTATATATTTGACAGAGAGACACAGCGAGAAAGGGAATACAAGCAGGGGGAGTGGAAGAAGGAGAAGCGGGCTTCCTACCAAGCAGG
>RCUC01069610.1:0-20691 GCA_003697995.1 Taxidea taxus jeffersonii | reverse complement strand
AGAGAGAGAGAGAGAGAGAGAGAGATCACAAGTAGACAGAAAGGCAGGCAGAGAGAGAGGGAAGCAGGCTCCCTGCCAAGCAGAGAGCCCGATGTGGGGGTCGCCTAGGACCCTGAGATCATGACCTGAGCCAAAGGCAGAGGCTTCATTGAGCCATGCAGGCACCCTGATATTTTTTCTTTAATCTTAGTTTTAAGCAGTTTTATTTATGTGCCTTTAGCAATTTATGTGCCCTGTTGTAGTTCTCTTCATATTTTATGTGTTTGGGGCTTATTGAGCTTCTTGGACCTGGGGCTTTATAGTGGTCATTAAATATAGACAAATTTTGGCCATCATTTCTTCAAATATTATTTTCTGTCTCCCTCCTTTCTCTCTTTTGGGGACTCAAATTGCAAATATATTAGGCTGCTTCAAGTTGTACTACAGCTCAGTGATGATCTGTTTATTTTTTTAAAGTCTTTTTTTCTCCCTGCTTCATTTAGAATAATTTTAATTGCTATGATTTGAATTTCACTAACCTTTTTTTCATGCAGTATCTTATCTGCTAGTAATTTATTGAGTGTATTTTGTATCTGAGACACATTTCTAGTTGTTCTGTTTGAGGCTTTTTTTTTTTAAAATATTTTATTTATTTATTTGATAGACAGAGATCACACAAGTAGGCAGAGAGGCAGGCAGAGAGGGGAGGGGAGAAGCAGGCTCCCTGCCGAGCAGAGAGCCTGATGTGGGACTTGATCCAGGATGCTGGGATCATGACCCGAGCCGAAGGCAGCGGCTTAACCCACTGAGCCATCCAGGCATCCCGAGGCTTGTTTTTTTATCTTTCATTTATTTAATATACTCAAACTTGGGACACCTAGGTGGCTCAGTGGGTTGAGCCTCTGCCTTCGGCTCAGGTCATGATCTCAGGTCCTGGGATCGAGTCCCACATCGGGCTCTCTGCTCAGCGGGGAGCCTGCTTCTTCCTCTCTCTACCTGCCTCTCTGCCTACTTGTGATCTCTCTCTGTCAGATAAATAAATAAAAATATTTAAAAAAATAATATACTCAAACTTTTCTTTACCTTTTGAACATATGGAATATAGTTTTAATAATGGTTTTAATGTTCTTGTCTATTAGTTCCATCATGTGTGTCATTTCTGGATTGTTTTTGAATTATTGTTTTTTCTTCTCATCGTGGGTGGTGTTTTTATGCTTATTTGTGTGCCTGGCAAATTACAGTTGGAAGCCAGTGTCATGTCATTGTTGTATCAAACACAACACAAATGTTTTGTCTTCCAGTTCTGGAGTTCAGAAGTCCAAAATGGGTTAGTAGAGTTGTGTTCCTTCTGGCGATTCCGGAGTACCTGTTTCTTTGCCTTTTCTAGCTTCTTCTTCTTCTTCTTCTTTTTTTTTTTTAAAGATTTTATTTATTTATTTGACACAGAGAGATCACAAATAGGCAGAGAGGCAGGCAGAGAGAGAGTGGAAAGCAGGCTCCCTGCCGATGCGGGACTCGCATGTGGGGCTTGATCCCAAGACCCTGGGATCATGACCTGAGCTGAAGGCAGAGGCTTTAACCCACTGAGCCACCCAGGCGCCCTGCCTTTTCTAGTTTAAAAGCTATAGCTTTTAGAAAAAAAGCTCGGCTTTTAGCCCTGCATCACTCTTACCTCCACTTCTGTCATCGTATGTTTTTCTGCTTCTTTTGTTATGTTAGTGAAATAATACCTTCAATGTGCAATACAATAGCTGTCAACCTAGAAATCTGTACTACTGAAATAGTCTTTGAAGTAGAGGACAAAATATCAATTTTCAAACAAAAATATTTACATGCTATCACCATCATTTTCTTAGTAGAGGAAATTCTAAAGAATGTAATCCAGACAGAATCAGATGATTCTAGATGTAAGGCCTGAGATATGAGAGGGAATGATTAGCCAAAATATGGGATACTTTGTTGGTAAATATAAACAAACTTTGACTTATATATTATAACAATGTAATATCTAGTAAGATTTAAGTGTTTAAAATGAAAGATATAACATTTTATACATGGAAACAATGTAAACATAAAACAAAACTGGAAAACAATAGAAACAATAGCAAAAACTTAGGAAAAGGATGATTGGAAATTAAACATCCTAAGATCATTCTTTATTTGGGAAGGAGGTCAAAATATTGACTCATTTTAGATTTTTATGAGACTGATGATCTGCTCACTGTGTGAAGAGGACAGCTTTTATTTTAGATTTTTAACATGCCAAGTATGCATGCTAAAATATTTAGGGTAACCTCAAAAAGAACAGAGTGTGTAACCTTCACAATTAGTACAGGGAGTAAGAAAAAGATAGAAAAAACTAGCATTCCCCCCCCCCCCAAAAAAAAGATAAGAAAAAGGGGAAAAATAAGTTAAAATTACAGGCTATATGGAAAATAAGTAATAAGATACGAGAATAATTCTAGGGGCATCTGGGTGGCTCAATTGGTTAAATGTCTGACTCTTGATTTCCACTCAGATCCTGATCTCAGGGTTGTGGGATTGAGCCCCAAGTCAGGGTCTGTGCTGAGTATGGAGCCTGCTTAGGATTCTTTCTTTCCCTGTCCCTCTGCCCTTCCCACTCTCTGTCTAATAAAAAAGTAAAAAAATTCTAAAAAAAATAAAAGGATGGGGTGCCTGGGTGACTCAGTCTGTTGGTGTCTGCCTTCTGCTCAGGTCATGATCCTGGGGTGCTGGGATCGAGCCCCATGTCTGGTACCTGTCTGCTTCTCTCCATCTGCCCCTCCCCCTGCTCTTGCTGTCTCTCTCTGTCTCTCAAATAAATAAGTAAAATCTTGAAAAAAGGGAAATAATTCTAAATATACCAGTAATATTAATAAATTTAAATGGGCTAAATCATTAAGTTAAGAGTTCTTAAGCTGGATTAAAAATATATAGCTATATGTTATTTAAAAAGATATACCTAAAACATAATGACAGAGAGATTGAAAATAGTCCAAGAAAACTGATTTGGAATGTTAATGTCAGACAAAATAGACATTAAGGTGACAGACATTATTGGAGACATAGAGAGGTGTTACATAATGACAAATAGGGTCAGGTTATATAGTAATTATAAACTTATATATACCTAAAAAGTTAGCTTGGAGCACGTGGGTGGCTCAGTTGTTAAGTGTCTGCCTTCGCCTCAGATCATGATCCAAGGGTCCTGGGATTGAGCCCCGCATTGGGCTCTCCACTCAGCAGTGAGTCTGCTTCTCCCTTTCCCTCTGTGATCTCTCTCGCTTTTGCTCTCAAATAAATAAGTAAAATCTTAAAAAAAAAGTTATCTTCAATATATATAAAACAAATAGAACTACAAGGAGATATAGACTAATCTGTTGTTATGTTAGGAAGTTTCATCACTCAGTAATTGAGAGATGAAATAGACAATAAATATCAGCAAGGATATAGAAAATTTGAACAATTTTAATTAACAAGCTTGAGCTAATGAAGTATGTAAAATATTTCACATAAAAATTGGAGCATATCCTTGTTTTCATGCATGCATAGAAGATTTATAAAAATTGATCACGTGTTAAGCCATCAAACTAGCCTCAACACATTTCAAAGCCTTGTTATCTTACAGGCCATATTCTCTGGCATGGTGCATGTGATGATAAATCAATAGCCAAAAGATAATTAGAAAGGCCCCTTATGTTTTGAAGTATATTTTAAAATATCCAAACAATTCATGGTCAAAGATGTCATAATGAGAATTATTTAGAGCTGGATGACAAAAAAATGCTACCTGTCAAGACTTTTGGGGCCCATAAATACTAAAAATAAAAACAAAAAAACCCTACCCATAACGGTTTCATTAGTAACAGGGACATGCAAATTAAATTCACAATAATTTAGAAATTCACAGTGACCACATTGGCAAATTTAAAAATTCACAACGCCACGTTGGAGCAATTGTGAATACTGCTGTAACCACTTTGGAAAACTGTTTGGTTTTCCTTGGTAGAATTGAATATATGCATTTTCTGCAACTCAGTTTTCCACTACTAGATATGCTGTTCGTGTGCCCCAGAAGCCAGTATAATAATGTTCAAGGAAGGGCACCTCGGTGGCTCAGTTGGTTAAGCGGCTGCCTTTGGCTCAGGTCATGATTCTGGAGTGCCCGGATCGAGTTCGCTTTGGGCATCCAGCTCCATGGGGAGTCTGCTTCTCCCTCTGACCTTCTCCCCTCTCATGCCTTCTCTCACTGTCTCTCTCTCAAATAAATAAATAAAATCTTAAAAAAAAAAAAGAATGTTCATAGTAGTGAATGTTCATAGTACTATTAAAATGCATAATAACCAGAAGTCAAGTGGGTAAATAAATCATGGCATATCCATACAGTTTCTGACATATTAGCTATAGTTCTCAAATTGTAATATTCAACAGAAGAATAGTCACAGAAGCATATATAACAGTGTAATTACACTTATTTAAGACTTTAATATAGACAAAACTAAATGATGCATTGCTTAGGTATGTATTGATACAAAGGTACTGGAAGTATACAAAAATTAAGAGACTAACAAAAATCAGGATAATGATTAGTTGTGGAAAATAAGGAACTGTTGGTTAGGGTAGGTTTTCTAAAGTACTTGGTAATATTGAAGTCTGATTGTTGTGTATGTGGTATTTGAGCATAATGGTCTAACAGTCTTTGTGTAATTTTATTTTGCAATTTAAAAAAAATAAAAATATTCTTAACTTCATTAATAATAGAATAAAGGCAAATTAAAACTATGTTGAGTAAAAAGCATATACAGAATAGGGAAAAATATTTGCAAATTATATATCTAATAAAGATTTAATACTCAGAGTATATAAATAATTCAACAACTCAGCAATAAGACAGACATCTCAATTAAAAAATGAACAGAGGGGGGCGCCTGGGTGGCTCAGTGGGTTAAGCCCTGCCCTCGCTCAGGTCATGGTCTCAGGGTCCTGTGATTAAGTCCCACATCGGACTCTCTGCTCAGCAGGGAGCCTGCTTCTCTCTCTGCCTCTCCCTGCCTCTCTACCTGCTTGTGTGCTCTCTCTCTGACAAATAAATTAAAAAAAAAAAAAAAAAAAGAACAAAGGACTTAAACATTTTCTCCGAAGAAGATACACAAATAGCCCACAGGCACATGAAAAGTTGTTCATCAGCTACAGTCAGTAAAGAAATCACAGAACCACAATGAGATACCACTTCATACCTGGAAGGATGGGTTTAACCCCCCAAACCTTAAAAACCAAAAAATAACAAGTATTGGCAAAGATGTGAAGAAATAAGAACTCTTCAACAAAGCCAGTGCGAATGTAGAGTGGTGCAGTTGCTGGGGAAAACAGGTGGGCACATCCTCAAAAAAATTAACATAGACTTCCGCTTGTAGGTATATATCCAAGAGAAATGACAACCTAAATCCATATGGAAATTTGTGTATGACTGTTAATAGCAGCATTGTTCATAGTTGCCAAAAGGTGGAAATAACCCAGATGTCCATCAATACATGGATGGATAAGCAAACTTAAAAATTTTTGCATATGCACATATAATAAGAAATTATTCAGGTATGAAAAAGAACAAACTACTGACACAGGCTATCACCTGGATGAACCGTGAAAGCATTTATGCTCAGTGAAAGAAGCTGGACACAGAAAGTCACGTAGTCACATGATTCTTTTTTTTTTTTTTAAGATTTTTATTTATTTGACAGAGATCACAAGCAGGCAGAGAGAGTGAGGAGGAAGCAGGCTCCCCACTGAGCAGAGAGCCCGATGCGGGGCTCGATCCCAGGACCCTGGGATCATGACCTGAGCCAAAGGTAGAGGCTTTAACCCACTAAGCCACCCAGGCACCCCTCGCATGATTCTTTTATATGATATATCCAGAATAAGTAAATTCGTAGAGACAGATGGCAGATTAGTGGTTACCGGGGGTGGGGGGGCGGAATGGGGAATGATTACATAATGGCATCAGGGTGCATATCTGAAGTGATAAAAGTTTTGACCCCAGAGAGAGGTGGCAGTTGCTCATCGTTGTGAATACACGAAATGCCATTGAATTGTATGTACCCTTTAGAGCAGCTAATTGTGTGTCATGTGAAATTCACTTTAATTAAAAAACTATATTGAGATCCAATTTTGGTCTATCATATTGGTGAAGATAAACTTAAGTTTATTAATTAAATGCTGTTGAGATGGAGGAAGCAGGTACATTGTGGGGGGCAGTATGGCAGCATTTGTCGAAACTGTAAATGTCTACACTTTTGATTCAGCAATTCCTTCCTGGCCTGTGTCCTACAGATAAATACCTTTTACAATGACATTTTTCAAGGTGATTTTTTGTAGCAGGCTAATAAATTATGGACTAGTTATATTGCTATATTAAAGAATGAAGAGGCTCTTTAGGTACTTTATTAGAATATCTCTAAGTTAAATTAAGTTGGAAAAGCAGAATGCAGAGTATTCCTGGTATGATTATTTGTTTTAAAAAGGTAGAAGCCTATTTTTGTTTCTGTATGCATAAAGTGTCTCATTTTGAAGAATACAGAGGAAACTCATAACATTGGTTGCAAGTAGATGGAATTTGAATGCCTAGGAGATAGTGGAAAGAAGGTGATTTTTCACTGACTCATATATATATATGTATATATATGAATATATATACTCTATAAGTTAAAATTAAATTAAAAATTTAATTTAAAAATTAAAAAGGGGGGCGCCTGGGTGGCTCAGTGGGTTAAAGCCGCTGCCTTCGGCTCGGGTCATGATTCCAGGGTCGTGGGATCGAGCCCCACATCGGGCTCTCTGCTCTGTGACAGCCTGCTTTCTCCTCTGTCTCTCTCTGCCTACTTGTGATCTCTGTCTATCAAATGAATAAATAAAATCTTTAAAAAAAAAAATTAAAAAGGAACAGTAAACAACTAGTCCTTTAATAGTGATCCAAAGCCTTAGCTGTGAGATCTTGCTCTTCACTGATTCATTCGTTCATTCATTCATTCATTCATTCATTGTTACATATGATCGGGTTGTCTATGTTATTAAACTGTATTAACATTGAACTATTAATAACTGGTTCAGTTATTAATGCTAGTGATGTTTTAATTAACAATATGGTTTTACAGGGTTGTTTTCAAGCAGTCCAGTTGATTTGTCAAATCCATTTAGCTAGATGAATGGGAAATTTATGCATTACTTCATACTTTTTGTTTCCTCCTAATCCTTTGTGTTATCCAATTATTAAATTTCACTTAACACAATGCTTTGGCTTATTTGTTCCAGATATTAAATCCGGAACTGTTGTCAATGAGTTCCATTCTTTGTGTAGTGTCTTTTAATGGCAGTGTGTATAGGGTGAGGAAGAAGAAAACAAAGGAGTTGCAAAGATGTATAGCAACCTAAAGTGAAAGGTCTAAAACATTTTGTCATCATTTTTTGTTGCCAAGATACAACAAAGAACAAGGGTTTAGTGCAGTGAATGAGGTGAATGAATGAATGAATGAATGGATGAATGGATGTGTGGCCCTTAATCATAGATTTTAAGAGCTAAAAAGTTAAGTCCAATTGTAAATTGGTCTTGGCTGTTTTCCACGTGGGAAAAAAATGTGAAGGTGTCCCTTTACATTCTTTGCATTTGCATGTCCTATTCTTCTGCTTGGTTCTGTCAGTGAGTTAACTCCATGTCCCTCCCCACAGAGTTGAGAACGCTTGCACCAAGCTCGTCCAGGCAGCCCAGATGCTTCAGTCAGATCCTTACTCTGTGCCCGCTCGAGATTATCTCATTGATGGGTCACGGGGCATCCTCTCTGGCACATCAGACCTGCTCCTCACCTTCGATGAGGCTGAGGTAGGCAATCCGAGGCCCATGCAGACCTCTTCCAGACAAAAGTCTTATTAAAGATAGTCTTAAAGGTAATAATGGAGGATTGGTCATGATTTAGGATGAGAAAATGTTGAATAGGTACCAGCTGAATTAGCATGTTTTTCACTTGTTGTTCACTCACTCAACTAAAAATGAAATATATTTTCAGGTTCGTAAAATTATTCGAGTTTGCAAAGGAATTTTGGAATATCTTACAGTGGCAGAGGTGGTGGAAACCATGGAAGATTTGGTCACCTATACAAAGAATCTTGGACCAGGTCAGTCATGTCCAGTTTTTATAATACCGTTTTTTATGGCTTATCCACGTCTGACTGAGGTGAAAGGAGGACCGCCCCCCCCAGGTTTTGCAGAAGATAAGTAATGATGCATTGGGCTTTGATGGTATCTCTGCTCTGTTGTTGGAGCTGACACTGTGTTTCTACTGAGGAGATATCATTGTCTCTGAAAGCTGAATCTGCTTTCTACAAATCCTGGCCCTGCCTAATGAATTAAACTAGACATTGCAAATGTTGCTGGAGAATGTAGGAAATACTTTTCTATTACTGTAATGCATAAGGCCACCCTGAATTCTGACCTCTCTATTCCACATTATACAGCATTCCTTCACTGTCTGCCAGCTGGCCTGTAGCTCTTAATGACCTCTTAGCTTGTTAATTAGCCCGCCTACTATTATGGATTCATGCCCTAGCCTGGGGCTGCATAATAGAAAGAGACCTAGAAGGAGAGAAGCACTGCTGTGGCTAAATCTCATTTTTAAATGATTGTTTAGTCATCTGAGGATCGAATGTTCAAAATACATGAACAGATACCAGCTTTTTCTGTGAGAGCCATGTAACATGAACTAAAGGGTTCTCGAAATATGACTGAGACCAACGACAAGACACATCAGATGTTTAACTTGTCAGTATTAAAAGATTTTTATTTATTTATTTGACAGACAGAGATCACAAGTAGGCAGAGAGGGAGAGGGGAAAGCAGGCTCCCTGCTGAGCAGAGAGCACGATGTGGGGCTCGATCCCAGGACCCTGGGATCATGACCTGAGCTGAAGGCAGAGGCTTAACCCACTGAGCCACCCAGGTGCCCCTAACTTGTCAGTATTAAAGATCACATACCACCTCATAAAAGTCTTTTGTCTTAGGTAAAATAGTTCTTAACAGTATTTTCCTGAGGTTCCGATATAGTCATTCTGTAAACTTAAGGCTTTTAAGAATTTCTCTGAGCTGTCCTTGAAGATGAGCAGGAAATGCCTTTAGAGCAGTGTTCCTTACACTTTTCCATAGCATTGGGAAAAGAAGTTTATTTCTTCAAATCAAATCTTATGCAGTATCCCAACATATAAAAGACAAAATGGAAGTACTCTGGGTGGAGCAGGGGCAACCCCTCCATGTCTACTCCACTTTGGTACCCCTTGATGATCTGTGAAACTACTTAAGAAATCCTATGAGCATCTTGAAAACCAAAGCTTTAGACAATCACGTAGCACCTTTGAATAATAACCAAAGTAAACAAAAAGGACGAGCAGTCTGATTCCAGAACACCCAGCTGCTTTGGATTGCTGTCTTAACTATATTCATTTTTAAAATATTTTTGTTTGTTTCTAATTATAAAAATAGTACATGCTTATTTTGGACAAATTGGAAAGAACAGAAAAATATAAAGATGAAAACAAAACACATTATTGTAATTCTTAAGATTTTTTTTCAGCCCCTGGCTTCTCAGTACTAGGCTTGCGTGAGATTCTCAAGTAGGCGCAATGGCCAGATATGTGACACAAACCTCGTACGCGTGGTAACCAGGAAAAATATTTCTATTTATTTTTTACAAATATATACTTATTTTTTCAGTATTTGTGTATTTGTGAATGTATTTCTGTCAAACATGTAAAAATGATGTCATTTTTAGGATTTACATTTCATAAATTACCTTTAATTGAAAGGAATGAAGTTGCATTATGTTAGACCTGTCCAGAACATTTATGTCATGAATGCTACGGTTCAGTGGTAGTTATCTGGGCAATCAGTTCGGATTTTCATAGTCATTCATAACGGATTTAGGCTCCGAACGCCAGAGTCTGGGACATTTCACTATTCACCCTGCACAATTTATTCCTTGTGCCTCAGGAATGACAAAGATGGCCAAGATGATTGATGAGAGGCAGCAGGAACTGACTCACCAGGAGCACCGAGTGATGTTGGTGAACTCCATGAACACCGTGAAAGAGTTGCTGCCAGTTCTCATTTCAGGTATTTTCTGCCTGTACATGATCTTACAGAAAAAAAAAAAAAAGCGTATTCTAAACTCTGACGTTAATTTTCTTTTACTGCTTAGTTGCATGTCCTTCAGGCTGGGTGAAAATGAGGCCTGATAGATTGGGTGTTACCTGATGGCTGCAGCTGATTGGCTAAGAACCAGCATTTGTCTCCCGAAATGCTCTCCTGGTCCTGTTCTCTGTTTGAAGCTGCCTTTCTTGTTGCCTTGCTCCATTCTGAATTTCTAGTAGGCCCCTTTGCTGGGAGGTGGAATATCTAGAAACTCTAGTCTTGGATATATGAAAAAAATTTTAAAATATTTTATTTATTATTTGATGGAGAGAACATTAGCAGGGGGAATGGGAGAGGGAGAAGCAGGCCCCTCACTGAGCAGGGAGCCCAATGTGGGGCTTGATCCCAGGATGCTGGGATCATGACCCAAGCCAAAGGCAGACGCTTAGCTGACTGAGCCACCCAGGCACCCCTTGGACATAGGAATTTTTATACTTTTACCTGTGTTATGAAAAGAAATTAGGGGCTGGAATGGATATTATAGAGCACTATAAGATAAAGAAGTGAACCCAAAGCCCTTTTCAGTGTTATGCTAACACTGTTTTTCCTAAAAGAAATTTAACTGTTCTTTACATTACAGAGCTGGTGGTCTGTACCACATGGGACCACTTCCCCACTGGGTAGCGCTGCATGGCTTCTGACTCAGTTAGCAAAAGGAGCTGTACTCATTGGGTGGCTGGCTGGTCTTTGGAAGATACCTCCTGTTTACATAAATTATCTCAATCAAGTTATGGGTTAATTAGTTTAACTATCAGAGGGTCGCTCTATTTTCAGAATCTTATGAGACATGTCACTGTCACCCCCAGCTCCTGCCTTCCTGCTTTGGCGTTTCAGAGAGTAGCTAGAAAAGGAGAGATGAGGGTAAGAGCTCAGAAAGCCCTTATGTGAACTAGAAAACAAAAACAAATTTGTAAGTAGAGTCTTAAAATCTCCATGGGAAATGTGTTTTTGAGGCCAGTTTTTCTGTGAGATAGAAAAGTTTTGGGAGTAAGATTTCTTTCTGATCTGGGTAACTCAATAAAGCATTGGTCAATCTTTGTTTTAACAATTTCAGTGATTTCTTGAGAAGATATTCTCTTTCTCCCAGGCTTCAAATTATTTTATTATTTTCTTCTTTACTCTTGGGGGTTAGAAATTTCCTGCTACATGTTGAGAGAAATTCTGGAAGAAACTTGACATGTTGGGATCTTCCATTAGGACTGGGTGCAGTGGGATACTTAAATTAGAGTTTTATTGGCTATTTTCATCTTGTCTTGTTAGGTGTGTGTTAGATGGGACCATTGTCAGGGCTGGGATGATAACTGACTTAGAAAGATATTGGATATTTTGTGATCATAGGTCATCAGTATATGTGTGTTAGATTAGCTCCCTGATCATGTTTTAATGATGTCTTGTACTTTAAAGTTGCTGATATTAGAACTTTATTGGCACACTTGCAATGTTTTTCTTTGTTTTGTTTTTAATATATTCTTTTTGGTTGTTGTTAAGATTTTATTTTTTTAGGTAATTTCTGCACCCACTGTGGAGCTTGAACCTACAACCGCAAGGTCCAGAGTCACATGGTCTAGACTAAGCCAGCCTAGTATGTTCTTTTTGAGATCTTAGAAACACAGCACATGTACTTAAAGTATGGACCATCTGCTATGAATGTTACTCTACAGCAAGATTAAGTTCCCAACTTAGTTTCTGATCATTTGTTTATTTTTTATAGCTATGAAGATTTTTGTAACAACTAAAAATTCAAAAAACCAAGGAATAGAAGAAGCTTTGAAAAATCGCAATTTTACTGTAGAGAAGATGAGTGCTGAAATTAATGAGATCATTCGTGTATTACAACTCACTTCTTGGGATGAAGATGCCTGGGCCAGCAAGGTAAGTGTTACTGGAGGAGAAATAAGCAAATTCCCAAATTCTCCTCTCACCCTTTATCTTGTAATTGTGGGTAGTATAAGACCTCTTAGATATGATGAAATAGTTTCTGCTTCACTTTTCATGGGTTTCATGGGTTACTTGCTGCTTTAGCAAACTCCCTTTGCCCCAAGCTAGAACAAATAAATGGGTATGTGGGGTTGAAGGTTGAGATGTGTAGCTTTTTCTTGAAGCTGGGCACTCATTGGGCTGGTGGAGGAATTTTTGTATAGTGGATACTGGGTGGGAACCCTGCCTTTTTATGTGGGTGGTTGTTGCTAGGTGACTAAGTAAGATACAGAATATGACTGTGAATTTTATGGAAACCTTTCCTTAGCTAATCTTTGACCTAAGACATCTACAGAGGAAACTCTTGGCATTTCTAGGTGTGTCCATTTGTCATACTGTTTTCCTTAAGGAAAGCGTAATTAAGATATTAGTTTTCACATTCGTCAGTGAATTTTTGGGGTCCCTTCACCCTTTATCTTGAATTTCCTCCTGGCCTCCAAAAGGGTTGGTGGATTCCTTCTAGAGCCTCGCAGCAGTGGTCTTGTATAGCTGCTGCTCTGATCTACTTCTCCCTGTCTAGTGACGGGGAGAACAGAGGCATTTCGGTTTACACTTTCCTTGTGGGCCTAAGATATGAGCAGTAGGGGAAACACACTGTCTCCAGGATCTAGCTTCCCCATGTGTGACCCAAATGGGCCCCCCAGCAGGCTGGTAGCAAAGAGAGGATTTGTTGTATGACTTCCATTAGGTACCCAGTAGGGCTGTGTTTGTTCTCCAGGACACCAATAAGGTAAGATCAGAGCCAGGGTCTGAAAATCACATTGCCCAGAAAGTGAATCTAAATATGCAGAAGGAAATTATCTTTTCTTAACTCTGGATTTGTTCACGAGGCACAAAGTTCTTGAACTAATTTTAAGACCGTGTTTTAAATCTAGACGGTGAAATCATTTTAAGTCTTTGGTATTTTACTTAATTTTGCTTTTGCATATTTGACAACTTTCACTTCCCTGTTATGACTTCTTTATGCATCTTTTTTTTGTTCTCTTGTTTGTTTTATTCTTTTTCTCACATTTAGAAGGTAAGCTTTCTCTGGCACTCTAGTCTCTTTTTCGCTTCAAAAGAGAGAAAAGCATGTCTGTGAGGTTTTCTTGTGCTGTGTGCTGTGCCTTTTTCCGTGTGCCGGTGTGTAACACTGTGCTCGAATATTCGTCAGAGTGTCGTTTCATCTGGGACTCGGGGCTGTGCTGGGCGGAGTGACTCTGGCTCACACTGAGCGATTTCTTTGGGGAAAACAGAAGAAAAGACATGACAATGGGATATCAGGCTTTCTATATTTGGTGGGTGCTTTCATCTTTTTGAACAAGCTCCTGAGAACCGTTTTGGCCAGGTCATTCCCACTGACTTCATTTGAAGGGCAAGTTTCTCTCAGTAAGCTGGGTGACCTCCAGGTGGCCTATGTGGACCCTGCTCTTTGGAAATGAAACTTCCTGCCAATGTCATCTCTCTATTTGCATTTCCTCCCAGTCTCCTTTGCAGGCTCTGGAATTTTGCTTTTGGAGATGTGTCATTGAGGTTTTCAACCCATTGTGAAAATGAATAGGCTCAGGAATTTAGATGGGGCACCTGTCCTTCACAATGATCCTAGCCTGCAAAATCAAAAGGGGACAAGTTAAGTGTATCTAAAGTTTCTCTTAACTTCAGTCCGTGGTTCACTGCATGTTCTGTTAAGCTCTGAATCAGCCATGGTTCTCTATGACCTCACCTTCCCCTAACCTAATCTCTTTCCTTATTCTCTCTCCTTTGCTTCTAGCAGATGAGAAATAGCAAAAAGGAGGAGCAGGCCTTACACTCTCAATGTTTATCTGTGTTTGGAGGGGAAACAGTAAATTTTAGTAAATAGGGGTTGCTGAGCTTTATTTAGTGCCAGTGCCATTGAGAGATGCTGCTTCTTTTTTCTTTTTTTACAAAAAATCTGGTCAGTTGAGTTTTTCAGGACAAGGATGAGGTACCTGGGGAGATATACAAGGGAAACGGACCTGGTCCCTGCTGTGGACGTTCTCGTAGCTGTCTCAGTTTTATGCTGCTCTGGAGGGAACCAGACTGTTGACAGGTGCTGCAACCCTTAACCATCAGAATGAAAGAAAGGAAATAAAATTAGTTCGGCCCAAAGCAGCTCAAGTACATAATGACATCAGAATGAACAAGAAATGTTTATTTTTTAATCTCATGTTGCTTTTGTTCTACATTTACCCGGTTCAAAAATCAAAATGCTATAAAAAGATACACCCGACAGATAAATCTTACTTCCTACCCCATCCCCATCCCCTCTACTTCCCCCTACCTGTAAGTGTGATTGTTTTTATTAGTTGTAAGAGTAAGTCGAAAAAAACTTTAACCTTGAAAATGGAAACCGGTAACTAGGATTTTGGTTATTTTTCAGTTTAATAACATTATGCATCTTTCACTGCTCAACTGTTGGCAGTAAATTAATCAGACCTTGCTCTGTCTGTGGCGACTGGGTCCCCTTTCCATTTAACACATGCTATCTTTTCCCTCCTCTTGACCCTACCAATTAAGAATTAACTTTGTCTTACCATACTTGTTTCATGCTTCCCCATTGGTGCAGTTTTCTCCTGGAAAGTGATGGTTCCTCTAGAAAAGTGGGGGAAGAAAGTAAGTGGAAAAATTTTTGGTAAAAGCGCGTCTTGCCGAGTAAGTTAAGTTTTTAAAGAGGCAAAGCAGTGGGTGATTATTTTACCTTTTATACCTACATTCAAATGACAGAGTTACACATTTAAAAGTATTTTGAGTTTAAACAGCTCACTTTGTTTTGGAAATAACAATTTTCAAAAAAAAAAAAAAGAAAAGAAAATAACAATTTTCCCCTCCTGAAATAACAGTCATCATATAGTGATCATTAAAAATTAATTTAGGGTACATTATGAAACAAACAAATTTGTGGATTACACACAATTCTAATTCTGCCCTTTGTAAATTTAGCAATCTATACTTAATCCCTCTTGTTTTTGTATTTATATTAGTTGTTTCTTGATGCATGCTGAGAATTGAGAGGAAGTGAAAAAAATTTTAAGCTAAGTATTTTCGAACCCTTTGTAGGTGCTTCTACAAACTGCACCTTGAGTTGATTCTTGCTGTTATTCAGAATTAGTTCTTGTGGTGGATTCCTGGCACTGAGGGCCTAGGCTGGTGGTGGGCTAAATGTAGTGACTGATTCAGATGTCTTGCACAGAAGACTTCTGTACCTACCAAAGAAGGAAATATTGGTTAGAACATGTGAGCCTCTAATACTCGTTCTTAACTACAGACAGCTGAGGTTTCAGGGTTGATTTTTATTTCATTTTTGAAAAAATAAGTACGTGAGGTTTTTTCTTTATTATTAGAATGTCTACTATGAAAATGAAACATGATTTAAGATTGAATCAGTTAATTAAAATGATTCTACTTTAGGTGTTTTATTTTTATTACCAAAATATAGTTGACATGCAATGTTTTATTAGTTTCAGGCATACACATAGTGATTTGACAATATGTGAGCTTCTTGATGAGTCTAGGAGTGTTTTACTTTAGCAGCTAATATAGTAAAGGACTTAGCTCTTGGACTTAAATTCAGGCATTTATGATATTTTAGCTCCTCCTCTCAAATTGGAGAAAAGCCCAAAATGTTAGAACAATTGACATTTCTCTTCTGATCCAAGTGATCTTTCAGTTGGTACATCTGATTGTTCACATTTGGTGGCATTGAATTTTAGAGCTGGGAAGGTATTCTTAAAGATGAGGAACTAAAGCTTGGGAAGGTAACCTAATATTTAAGAATAAACTGGGGAGTAGAACAAGATCTTACAAACTACATTGAAGTGACGAGAGAAGTCTCAGGGGTAGAGAACTTTCTTTCGTCACTTCAATGTAGTTTGTAAGATCTTGTTCTACTCCCCAGCTTATTCTTTCCAGAAACATCTTTGTTTAAAACGCTGATTAAGGGATGGAAATGCCATCAGAGTGGGAAAATATCAGGGAGGGGAAGTATCAGTGGGAAAAGGGAGAGTAGGTTGGGCAGCAAACAAGAGGGAGTCCTTAGTCCCATATTGAGATTTTTCTAGAGCGTGGCATTGTAGGACCTCACTTTTTTACCAAAGTTCCATTTGATTATCTCCAGGAGGAAATCTGTGGTTCTCCGTACCATTCTGTGTTCTTTAGATCTAACTCTGTATTGCATTTTAGTAGTGTTTCAGTTCCCGGGAGAGCATATAAAAAGGAGTTCTTCTAAGGTTGTCCTTCCACCTTTTGGTGTATGTGGGACAGAGCCAAGTCAGTGTGGTTTTTCATTTAAAGCCTGAACTCCTAAGAGTTTTACTGTAAAAGGGGACCTTGCAGGAGGTGACCAGATCCCTGCCAGCTGTCCCCAAAGCTGCATGCCTAGATCTTTTTTACACTCACTCTTTAAAGGGCGGGGCGGGGGGAAGAACAACAGAAACCCAGAGAAGAGATTGGTGGAGACTTTTTCTTTACTAAATTTGAGATTTTACAGAGAAAATACTCAAATAAAAATGTGTTTTTCTCTCCTATTTCATACCCATATTGTACTGTGGGTACTTAGACGTGACATGGTTTAACTAAAAGCTTTGTGGTACATAGTATGGTTGACCACAAGGTTATGGTTATTTCACTCTTTATAAATAAATCTCAAAATTGACTTCTAGTCCTGGTTGTTCAGTGAATTGGTTTATAGCATATTCAAGATTCTTATGCTGCTTATGACAGTTCTGTCAATTCCATAATAAATACCACCCTTCAAAAGAAGTGTATATGAGATTCTTAGAAGACCAAAATATTTGTTCCCACAGACGTTTTTTACTTTAATAGATATGACATTAAAGTGTAATATGTTTAAATAATTATTCAAAAGTTGCTCTGTGACAAAAGAATCTAAGGTGATCCTTTCAGTTAGTGTTTTAAATCATCAGAATTGCTTAAAATTCAGACTATTAAAAACTTTGGTAACTAACTGAAATTCCCAATTTTAAAAATGCAACTTTATTTCAACTTTGCCATGGGTTATTTTTAGGGAAAAATGAGCACCTCTTAATTTTAATTTACTGATGTCACATCATCTCCCACTCAGAAGTAAATTATTCACTTCCTGAGAATTAGATTTTTTTCCTTGAAGTGTGGTGGCCATTCATGCTTTATTAGGGAGGAAAAAATACAGTGATTTTTGAGGATACCAAGTAGAGCAAAGCTAATTTTTCCATTATGTTCCAAATTGTTTTTGGGCGATGAAGAATAAAATAAGTCATTTTGGGTAGTGAGATTTAGGATTTTGATTTCTAGAGCTCATTTTCTGGACAGTATTAACCAAAGCCAAAATCAACAGGACAATAGCTGACTATTACAGAAGGTTAGAAGAATCTTCATCCACTCTTTCTGGTAAAAGAAAAAATTCATGAGTTCCATTTAATATAAAATATATAGTTTTGATGCCAGTAAACCTGAGATCAGTTGAGTTTATAGGACTGAGCCCTTGTTTCTTAATTTGTAAAATTAAATTATATTTAAACTTGAGATTCAATGAAGTAATGAGGGGAAACAATATCTAAAACAGAACCTAATTTGTTAGAAATCCTCAATTAAAGTTAGTTTCCAAACTATTAGCCTTATTTCTTTTTGATTTTTTTTTTAAGTAGGCTCCACATCCAGCATGATGCTCAAAATCATGACCCCATGATCAAGAGTTGCGTGCTGTACTGACTGAGCCAGCCAGGTGCCCCCAAATATTAGCCTTTAATGCTAGAGTAGACACAAAATATTTACTCTTTGTTCCCCTTGAATTTAGATTTTTGAAATGAAATCAATCTCATTTTTTTCACTCTAAAAAATAATAACGTGTTAGAGAAATGGTTAACAGATTTTAAATCACTTTTACATGGAGATAATTTCTCTTTAGAGTGTGCACATACCTCCCTAGTAAGAGATTGAATTTTTTTCTTACCGTACCTAGACAAAATCCTGTAATTTGTGTTAGACCCTAAAGACTGTCTAATTTTCTGAGGTTGGGAGTTCCCTGAGCCTCTCTTTAAACAGATATTGATTTGGGCCTTGCTAATCTGGAATCAGGCCAAAGCTGACTTTTAAAGGCAGGGTTTGCTGTGCAGATTAATGTAGAATACGATGGAGGAAGAGGAGATAATTGAGCCATTTGAGAATGAAAGCACTTAAAAAATGCCATTTGTCTACTTGCACTAATTACACATGGATTTCAAAATAGATACCCAATGCTTTCTTTTGAGAGATAACCTCCATAATTCCATATAACTCAATAATAAAAAATAATTTTATTTACATTTTTTTCAGTAATTTAATTCATTTCTGTTAAGTTGCGGGGACTGAGAATTTGCTGTTTAGAAGCCTTTGATAGCCAAGGTTAAAACAGGAGAACAATCTGTTTCTGTTTAGATTGGGAAGGAGGAAATCCTAAAGCTGAGAGTCCTTGTAATTTGAATAGGTCCCTTGGAAAAGTTGTGGTCAGGCTACTGACCTTAAATTAATTAAGCCTCTGAGCGCTTAAATTAAGCCTCTGAGCGCTGCCCTCGCTTATTTTGTCCTAGTGTTGGGTCTTGTTTGGATCAGAAATGGGGATGCTCCTCGTGCCCCCGTGTGGAAGAGTAGTGGTACCACACCTGTAGGAACCCCAGTTTTGCAGGATCAGAAAGTGAAAAATAAGTTAGGGATTCAGGGCATTGCCTAGAATTCAGAGGTTAACTCTGTGCATAGAACTCTGTAAGAGCAAGTTCCCTGGAGCAGAAGGGAGTTCAATTGTTTTTTTGTTTTATTATTTTATTCTATTTTATATTTTAGAGATAGACAGAGAGTACGAGCAGGTAGAGGGGCAGAGTGAGAGGGGAGAGAGAATTCCACCTAAGCAGACTTGGTGCAGAGCATAGAGCTCGACTTGGGGATCGACCCCAGGACCCTGAGATCAATACCTGAGCTGAAATCAAGAGTCGAGGCTTCACTGACTGAGCCACCCACTCACTTTCTTTTAAAGTGTTAAATAGAGACTTATGAGATGGCCAGCCTATCAGCTGTGCGAGTGAACACATGAGTATTTATTAGATCATTCTCTACATTCTTCTGTATCTTAAAAACTTCATCAAACAGTTGGCGTATTTTTAGTCTGCTTCAGCTTTTCATGCTTATGTCCTGGGTTTAATGCTCACCATTATGCATCCTGATTGTAAACAGTCAACTGAGACCCACTTATCTTATCCTGCCTCTTCTTCTGAGTTAGGATGGTAAGGGAACCAAGAATAAGGAGGATGAGGAGGACAAGGAAGGCCAGAATAACACTTTTTCTTTCTTGCATTACATGGAGTGGCTTATTTGTGGAATTAAAGCTAAATTGCTAGATTCAAATTCGCAAATTTTTTGCCAGCGAGTAATGCCAGGTTTTTCAGATTAGCTAAGTGTAGCGAAGCATCACCCCGAGTCTGTGTATTTCAGAGCAAGACGTAGAAGAACTGTGATTTGTGGTGCCACGTGCTAATGAGGCTTCCCGGATGCAGGAAGGGCAGCCCGGGGGCTGTGGCAGGTGACTGTGGAGTGGAAGTCTGCTAATGAGGCATGTGGCCACAGGGCTTTTTCCTGCTGCAGACATGAAGCATCTCTTGGCTTGAGTGATTTTTGCCAGTTTTCACAGTTTAGCAGTCGTGAGACCAGAAAACAAAATAGAATTAACTGAAGATTTGCATGCACCATGCTGCATTTGGACAGAAATAAGCATTCTGGTGTGATGAAAGTATTTTCAAGGCTGTCGTAGGACTACCTTAGCTATTGTATGTTAAGTGCTGTTACTTTTCCTCTGTCATACTTTGTATGACGGTATCTCTGGTTTTGCAAAGAAAATAATTGTATTTCTCTTCAAAAGGACACTGAAGCCATGAAGAGAGCATTGGCCTCCATAGACTCCAAACTGAACCAGGCCAAAGGTTGGCTCCGTGACCCCAGTGCCTCTCCAGGTAATCCTCTGATTCTGCTTTTCTGATGGATACAATAAAAAGCAAAAAATCAAGCAATGAAGAAAGAAAGAAAGAGAGAAAGAAAGGAAGGAAGAAAGAAAGGAAGGAAGGAACCTTCCCATAATCTCATAATTCTGAGATAACTACTGCAACTTTTAGGGGCATGATGCATGTTCTGGTAGTTTTGACTCATTGAAGCATTACTGGCCTTTAGAAGGATAAAGGACAATGACTAGTCACCCCTTACCATGAAGGAATTAGCCAAGCTGAACTGGGCATTCTTTGCCAGATTCTTGGTTCACTTCTTCTCTGAACTGGAAAGGTAATTATTTTGAATAAAAACTCTTTCTAGTCCCCATTGGGCAGATTTCCATTTATGTCAACAAAGTACTTAATTAAGCAGATTAAATGATGATGCCAATAAGAATTAGAAAGCAAAGTTGACTTATATAAGGACACAAATGGATTATTGAGCTAGGTTTTATGGATTTTCTAATCTAATATTCAGTTTTAGATTAATATTTGAATGAATGC
>RCUC01069609.1:0-10233 GCA_003697995.1 Taxidea taxus jeffersonii | reverse complement strand
TTGGCTTGCAATCACCTGGTTGGTTTTGCAAATATTCAGCCTCTTAGTTTTACCTGTACCTTCTGCACACAGGATAGGCAAAGGTTTTGTTCTTTGATTCATAAGTAGGATTAATGCTGTCAGATCTTTCCTTCTACTAGTCAGCTTGGGATAGAGCATTGTCTAAGATATTCTTGAGGAAATGGTGGGAAGGTGTGCATATATAATTAGAACACAGTAGGCACTGTAGGCAATTATAGTTCAGGAACATTTCAACCTAATCTGCTCAGGTCTCTGCCCAAGGGAAATATTGCCCCTCAGCTTTTGATATTATCACCGTTGGAGCACACACATGACCTTGGTAGATGCTCAGAATGGCTCAGTGAAACCGTGTAGCTCCCATGCCTTATGTCTGACGATTTAGTAATTTTTAATCTATGTTCTTTACATAAAAACTTTGTTGGTCTTTCCTTTTTTATCTTACACATGGCATTCCCTACAGGTAGATTAGGATTTTAGCATAGAGCGATTAGAAATATGTCTTCAAGCCCCCCTTCCTCCAGAACCACTCCCCATGATGTTCTGAATGCATACAAGGTCACTATTGGGATGTGTCACGGGTCCTATGGTCTTCCCACAAGCCCAGTTTTCATGGGTCAAAGTAAAGGAATGCTCTTTGGACTATTCGGGACCTTCTTACACTTGCAGAAACATGCACTTCTCTAGATAAGTTGGAAATATTCTCTTTGCGTCCTCTGTCAATATATTAATAAATTCATTGATGGTGGCAAGCAGTCCTCACAGACTGTTGGGCTATAGCTCTTTACTATTTATGCAGGAAATTTTTTGTTAAAAGTTAAATTTTGTTGTTTAGGTAGATTAACTGAAAATAACCCACTAAGGAAATCACCACTCTTCCTTCTTTATCCAACACTCATTCCCATCACCATTAAAACATGTTAAGTTCCTCCCATCCTTTGAAAACGTCTCTGGAGCTCACCTTGCCAGCAGGTATGGCCCAGACTCCCACTCCATTGCAAATTCAGATCTCTTGAAAGCTCTACTTCTGTTCTCTATTCTCCAACTCACAACTCAACATAGCAAATGTATTAATCTTCTCTAATTAAAGTTAATAGCAGCAGCTGAAGAAAGTAAAGATTTGGGCACATGTCAGTCTTTTTTTTTTTTTAAAGATTTTATTTGGAAGAGGGAGAGAGAGCATAAGAGAGAGTGAGGGATAGAGAGAGAAGCAGCGGGGGCAGGGGGGAGAGGCAGAGGGAGAGGGAGAAGCAGGCTCCCCGCTAATTAGGGAGCTGGACTCTGGGCTCAATCCCAGGACTCTGGGCTCATGACCTGAGCCAAAGGCAGACCCTTTACTGGCTGAGTCACCCATGTGCTCCACAAGTCAGTCTTTATCATGATGAACCTCATAGCCAGTTTTGTAATTGATGCATACGGTTTGGTTCTTGAAATTGTTTTTATTTGGCTTCCATACAGTTGCACTGTCTTCAGTGTCTTTCTACCTCTATGATTATTCCTTCTCGGATAAAGTAGAATGTTATCTCAAGCCCATTTTGAAACAAGGAGATGTACAGGGTTATATTGGTGATGGAGTATTTAAATGATGGCATTATGGAAGGACTAGCTTTATAACCTGAAGTAAGTCTTTTCTCTCTGGACTGAATTTCTTCTGTAAATACAGAAGGCTTAGTGTGATGACCTATGAGTATTAATAAAGACTTGCTGGGGCTTATAGGGGAAGACACAAAGGCCTCTGATGTTGTGTCTCTGTGCAGTCCCCGAGACTCTGACAATGTCCCCTACTAAGCAGGACTGAGGAAGTTGGCATTTATTGATAAGCTAAGAAGGGGCAGTATCTTTTGTGACTTCAGCCAACCCCTGGTACATACAGTCAAGGAAGGCATATGTGAGAAACTCAATTCAGCTCTCAGCCAAGGCTTTCCTGGCAAGATGAAGTCTGATATCTTTGTCCTTTTTCTGCTCCTCATTTTCGAGAAGCAAGTAGCTATGGTGGGACTCAGTGGTGAGTGTAGGAGGTGGGCTTGGAGAAAAGCTGTCAAGGAGAATCCTTTTAAGGATATTCTGGGTGCCAGCAGAGAACTTATTCAGACACATATTCTTCTTGTCGATGGAAACTAATACCCTGCAACGCAAGCTATAGCCCTTTAGGAAACATCATGAGTTGGTGGGGAGCAGATGGGGAGGGGTAAGAGATGGAAGAGAACTTTGGAGATTATTGAGCCCAAACATCCTTATTACCAGTCACCAGATGGATCATACAGATTTCCAAACAGACAAGGTCCACAGTCTTCTGGACAAAAATGCCGACACTAGGCTGGCTCCAGAGGGAGTTCTTATACCCTCACTTTAAAACAAGTGTATGACAATGATCATAATCAGATACATCCTATCATAATCAAGATCAAGGATGTGGCCCATATGCAGTGATATGTCAGGCTAATATCAAGGTAGAGAACCACTCTATCATCTCCAACATGGCGGACACCAAGATACACCCTAAGACAGTGACTGTATCCAACCCAAACAGCAAGTACCTGACACCAATCGTAATCAGCCATAAAATCCTATCCAGGATGAAGGATGGAGCGAGTATGTGAATAGAGCAGCAGGTCTGCCCACAGAGCCTATATGCAGCACTGCACCTAGACATACCCCCACATGTGTGTGTGGCCTTCCCCACTTCTTTTTATGGTTTTTGGCCAGCCTCTCACTAGCTCCAATTGGTCTCACTGTCTGAGATGCCATACCATCCAAAAATTGACCCAGGGAGAGGACTGACCACAAAGAGATAGCTCTGAGTTGGGTGAAGCAAAATAGGCTCTTTTTATGAAGTTGCCAGACAGGTCAAATAGTGATCCTTTTTTTGGCGACGGAGCTTTCGAGTAGCATCAGATGCCCTCTACCTCAGTGAGTGCTGTGCCTCTGGTTTTCACACCTGTGCAAGCTCTCTGGCCTCCAGGCCACCTCCCAGCCAGGAAGGGATGCCAGTGGGGAGAGTCAGATTGCCACGAAGCTCTCTTCTCCTGCCCAGATGCACCTGTTCTTCGTTAATAAACACTTGATGGACTATTACACACCTTGGTAAGTTCCAAAGTTCTGACAACATTTTGCTCATATCCTAACACCTTGTATGGAGGAACAGCTTTTACTCCCCCATTCTGAAAAGGATTACTTCTGCAGCAGGGACTCTATAGAAGCTTGCTATCAAAGTAACTAGGTGAACTTCTAACCCTATACCATTATATTCTTTTATCATTAATGAATAAATAATTTTTTACATACTCTACTGCTGATGTGGAGATGATCATGTGAGTTTCCTTTTCTCTCTTAGTAAGGAGTATTCCACTGGCTGACTTTTGAATGTTAAAGCAACCATATATGGTGGAAATAAGTTCCCATTTGTTCATGAACCATTATCATTTTTATATATGATGAAATTCACTAGCTAATATTGTGCTTACGATTTTTGCCTTATGTTTATAGAAAGATTGGCATATAGTTTCCCTTGCATGTCATAGCTTTGTCATGTTTTAGTAGCATAAAACTGCAGTGAATATCAAGATTCTTTGAAAACAGAAGTGTCACGAGTGGGCGTGTGGGACTGCAAAGAAAAATCTTGAGAATAAAAGTGCAGGCACTTGAAGTTACTGCCCTGTCACACCCATCGGAAAGGATCTGTTTTCCTAAAATTTGGACTGAACTTCACAGAGATCAGGCCAAGCTAGAGCTAGAAAGGAAGATGCACAGTGGAAAAAATGCCAGGAGGTAGCTAGGAGATGGTTCTGGGCAGAAAGGAACAGGTAGGCAGAGTTGCTGCTCTGGGGACTGACCCTTTTCGGCAGCTCTCTGCCTCCCACAGCTGGTACCCAGTCTCCTGTGAGCATCCACACAGATGTTTCCCCCCGTTTCTTAAGATGGGTATGTTCTTTGCCACAGGCAAGCAGGAACAACACACACTTATGGGAGGGCAGGGAGAGCTAGCAGGGGCTCCGGGCCTGGGCTTCCCGTTCCAAAGTGACCTCCAGTTAGCCCTGGTCAGCAAACGATGTGTATACAAAGTCATCGGGGCATAAAGACAGGAGTTAAAGTAGACGACATTCATCCAACGTTGAGTTCTGTCCCCGATGCCCAACGCACTGATAGTCTCCAGAAGCCTAGCTGTCATCTTGCCTTGTCTTTTTTTTTTTTTTTTAATTTATTTGACAGACAGAGATCACAAGCAGGCAGAGAGGCAGGCAGAGAGAGAGGAGGAAGCAGGCTCCCCGCTGAGCAGAGAGCCGGCTGCGGGGCTCGATCCCAGGACCCTGAGATCATGACCTGGGCCGAAGGCAGAGGCTTTAACCCACTGAGCCACCCAGGCGCCCCTCTTGCCTTGTCTTTGTGCCCGTGTCCGTTTCGAACGCTCCTTTGGTCAAAGTAAGCTCTTCAACGTACCCATTTCTGAAACCGGCTGCTGTAAACGGTTGTGGATGCACAGTGCGAAGGGCGGAGTGTGTCAGACCTAACGAGCGCCCCCGGGGAAAGCCGGTCCCTTCCTAGCCCCCCCCCCCCAAATCCACTCCATAAAGGAGGAAGAATTAAGGGCCAGGCCAGTCCCGACCCTCCCTGAAAAAGAGGAAGCCCTCGCGGGCTCTCGGAACTTAGGCCGCCGGGTTACTGCCCGGCGTCTCCTGGGCGTGGCGGGAAGGAAACCGCCGCTACTTCCAGCTCCGAGGGAGGCGCCCGTGACCTTGGACCCCGGGCGCCACAGCGCCCCCTGCCGGCGGGCCCCCGCCAGTGGCGATATAAGCCAAGCGTCACCCCGCACGTTGAGCACACGCTCGGCGGCGCCATGAAGCTGCGGGGCCCCTCCGCGCTCATCGCGATGCTCGTCCTCCTCCTCCTCGGCCTCCACACGGCGCAGCCCGGATGGGGGAGGCAGCGGAGGGGTGCGTGTACCCGGGTGCGGCGGGCCCGCGCGTGGCTGGGGTGGGGGAACTTTCCTCGCAGCGGGTGGGGGGGGGCGCCGACGCGCTCACCCTGTGGCATTTCTCCTCAGAGGTAAAGAAACCTGGCTATTGTCCAGAGTTTTTTCTTGACTGCCCTTTCCACCTTTTCTCTCTGTGCCGTCGCGACGGAAGTTGTAAGGGGGACGAGAAGTGTTGCTTCTACAACTGCAGGCAGCAGTGTATGGAGCCGTGGCTCACCTTGGAGTGAGGTGAGACCCCTCCCCCCCCACCCGCCCCCAGCCCCCAGCCCCGTCCGCGGCTCTGGGCTGTGCCCCGGGAATGTTCCAGAAGAACAAGGTGGCCCGGAGGGAGTGGAGAACTGGCAGTGCCCGGAGAAATCTTTGAGATCAGAGCTTTACCACCGGGGTCTGCCTTGAAATTTAGCTCGCGGGTCGGGCCATAGCGAGGGAGGCCCACGACCCCTCCTCAGGAAGGCACAGTGCCATTTCCTGTCATGGGCATCCTCCTTTCCCCGGGGTGACGGGATGATCGCAAGCCCCTCGACCGTTAGGGAAGTTTTATTATGGCTATTTTCAATTGCCCTTGTTTTTTCTTGCCGCTTGTAATCATGAGTCCCCTTTCCTCTATGAGATTCTAATTCCTGAGGGTGGCTCTTCTAGAATTCCCTGGGCCCGTCCCTGATTCCTGGGCAGCGCATCCCGGTGCTCCGGGAGGACAGTACCCAGCGGATCCAGACCACGGCGGGGGTGGGGGGAGCTTGGGACCCGCGGTTTGCACCTTCCCGCATCTCTGACTCCCTCCTTTCTCCCCAGGTAAAAACCCTTTTTCACCAGACCTGAGAAGACACCTCGGGCAGGCTCAGACTTGGATAACTGATCCCCAGTTCCTCCACGCTTTCCTTTATGGAGAGTTAAATGCTTTTTGACATGAGAACAACACAAAGAAGTAAAGTGTTATATATTTAAACCTACCTGAACATCTAAGACTGTTGGCTATCCACCCAACCCCGTCTCTCTGTCTTTCAGCCTTTTGGGGGGATCCTTTAGAGTTTGGGGTTACTGTTTCACAGTTAATTTTGGTTGGTTGTGGCACTCCTCTTTTTCTGACGTTTCTCTCTTTCAGTGTCTCCTGACGCTCAGATTTTCTGTTGGTCAGACTCCAGGGGAATGTTTAAGTCCTGTCTCCTGTGTGTGGTGTCTATGAAAGGCACCCAGGTTACCCGGAGATGGGGGAGGAAGCCTTTTTGCTACATAGTCTCTGGTACTGCTGCCAGCAGCCTTTCTCCACTTGTTGAAGTAGGAAGACCTAGAGCCAGGTCTGGAACTTAGGGCTGGAAATGGAGCAGGCCATGCCTTAGTTCTAAACTACCTTAGGGTCTAAGCTTTAGGCCCATCATCAACCAGGAAAAGGAAAGGCTGTGACCCAGGTTAGCTACCTGGAGTGTTAGTTTGGGCGTCTAGCCCCTGATCTACCAAACAATGAAGTGTTATTTAGCCTTGCATTTTCTCACCTTCTGCTTTGTGATTCAGTCTTGATTAGGGGTCCCATGAGAGCTTCAGGGATGGGAGAGTGGGGAGAGTGGTCTTCAAAAATTTTATTTTGCCGTAACACACACATCTGAAACAAATTTCTGTAGAGTCTGGACTGCCTAGAAGGTTTCCAGTTGAGACTGAATATTTTTCATCTTAGTTTACATGGCCACAAGTGCTGAAGTTTCAGGTATATCATGAATATAGTCATTTAAATAAAATGGGGACCTCACTCTTTTTCATGTTTGTAGTGGAATATAATTACCATCTTCATTCGACGGTGATATGTATCAGAGAAAAACGTGTTCTCTTTTCCAAAACTTTTGCCCTGCCTACTTTCTTTTCCTTCACTGTCTGAATAATTCAAGCCCAGGCAAATAGAAACATGTGTTCTTTGCAGCTTCTGAAGAGCAGATGTCAAGACAGAGATTAGATCAAGAGTTTACTGGGGGGAAATGCCTGGGGGACAAGGAGAGCCATCAGGCCACAAGGCAGGCTGCTTCCCGTGGAGGAGGGGGGCAGGATGGAGGATGTGTCAGAAGACAGGGCAACAAAGAAAGTGTTAGTCATGCTGACAGGGAGTCGCCTACCACAGGAGTCCTGTGTGTCTCTGAATAGTTGGTCAGAGATGGTGGGGCTGCTGGCTAGCTCGGGGGTGACCTCCTCTTCCTTTCCTAAGGCAGGAGTTCAATCAAGTCCTTCCACTGAGCCTGGCAGGAAAGAATTCAGACAAAACCCAGGCAGGTTCTTTGCGGGGACTCCGTCTGAGAGCAGGTCTGGACAACCTGAAATCATCCCTTGGCTAAACAGCTCTGTCCGCCATATTGCCTCTGTCTTTCTGTTGTCCTTCACCTCGCTCTCATGGTCTACATCTCCTCGTGCCCTTACTCCTCACCTCCTTCCTTCTCGATAGCTATCTGGATTTCTTTTAAGTTCTGGCTCGTTTTAACTTTTATTACTGTATCTTTCTCTCTCTCTCTCTCTCTCTCTCTGTCCAAGTGAAACTCAGTTTCATTATAATATTTCCAGATGTTTGTCTTTATTTTCTCCCTCTCTCTGTTTCTGTCAGTCCTTGTTCTGCATGTCTATCTTTCCCTGGGCCAGGAACACCTGAACGTGTACCCTACATGTTCCCTCCCGAGCCAGTGACTCTCACTGCCCACCTATCAGGCCGTCCCTCGCACTGTCCCCTCGCCTGTGTCTGGTCATGACTTCCGACCTCCCCCACCTTCCTTTTGGCTTCTGGGGACTCCTTTCCCTTCCTGAGAAGATGATCTCTGTGCATTTGTCACAGCACTCCTTCCTTGTCCATGTTGTCTCTCTTCAGAGGAAGAGAAAGCTAGAACATGCACCCCTATGCCCCCCGACTGGCTCCAGGTTGGTTAGCCCTCAGGCTCATGCCGGGATGACCAGCCATGCTCAGAGAAGATGCAATGCTGGCTTAGCGCCTGTTGAATAACATGAGGCCATCTTGAAATCCTACAAATGTTCTGAACCTGGATGAGACGGTCCCATCTACAAGGAAGGGACAAAGGCTGAGACCAAGGACAGAGAATCTTGGGATGTGGCAGGGCTCCCTCTGAATCTGACTGGGGACCAGGCCTAGCTAGGCCCCGGCCGCTGCCAACTTTGTAAATCTTATTGGTGGCTATTGCCACCAGTCAGTCCACCAGGGGGCCCACTGGATTAAAGGAATCAGGCCTTCCCGTAGGAGCTGGTTCAACCTCAGTTTGGGTCCTGGGGGCAGGGAGTGGAGTCAGTCTCTAGGGAGCAGGGTGAGGCAGGGCTGGGGTCCTGGACAGCAGGATGCTCTTGAGCTCTGGGCCTGCTCTCTCCAGTTCAGGTGAAGCCTGGGAAGTCTCCAATGGCAAAAGGCACATGTAGGATGCTCAGCCCTCCAAACTTTTGCAAACAGGGTGCTCTGGGCTGAGACAGCCTGGAGTGGGACGAGGACAAGAGCAGGAAGCAGTGTGTGGTCCCGAAGGAAGGTAAGAAGAGCTAAGCTCAGATATCGGACCCCCTGACGTCCCCCCCTGCTGGTGTGGCCTAAATCCACTGACCTTCTGCCCTCCGTGGCAGGGGCTGCCTCCCATATCACAGCGGGAGGAGCTTCTTCCTTTCCACACCACCTCCTGCTGTCCTCCAGGCACAGAGCCCAGGGGGTCTCTCATGCCAGGGCTTCTGTGCCTGATCTCTCTGAGCTGGGCCCTGGGAGGGAGAAGCTGGGAGAAGCCTGGCGGAGCAGCCCTGCTGCAGGGCTCAGGAGATCTCAGTTTGAACGTCAGCTTTGCCTCGCCTTCCTTATTGCCTCCGGCAGTGGCAGTACCTGTTTGAGACTCTGAGACACTCAGTTTCTTCACTATTAAAATGGACGTAATCACATCCTTCACACTACAGCGGTGCCAGCCAGGGAATTGGTCTGCTGTAAGACACCTGTACATGGAGGACTGTTGCTATGGTTATTCCCCGTATGAATGGATTCTAGCCTGATACCAAGGGTCAAACCCAACAGGACCACCAGGATACAAAGAACAACTTGGATTAGTCCAATGGCCACATTTTACAGATGGGAAAACTAAGGCCCTGATGTAGTAAAAAGCCAGGATTTGGACCCTGGGTCCTGATCTCATGAACTGTGCTCATTTAACTCTGCCACCACCGTTCTCCCTCTCTGCCTGGCCTAAGATGATGCTGGGGACTGGTGGCAGGATGCCTGTGGAGGTCCTGGAGGTCCTGGAGGTCACCTGGCTGGTTCTCATGCAGACTAAGCTCTGGGGTATGTGGTCTCTGAATTCTCTTTCCCCACTCAGTCCGAAAACATCCAAAGCTCCCCAGTGGAGACCTGGTTTTATCACCAGGACCTCCTTTGGGTTCAGATTTGGCCTGATTCATCTGTATACCCCTAGAAGCTGGGATAGGACTTGCATACACTAGATGCTCTGGAAATGCCTATCGCTTAGGAAATGAATACGTGCACATGCTGCTTCTTCATATCCAGCTTCATTGGGGTGGTAGCTGGGAGGAGGAAGTGAGTGACAAGATGCCTGCATGTGTGGTGTGTAAAGGGTAAGGGGCAAAGGACTTAGAAAGAAATGCGACGGGGTGCCTGGGTGTCTCAGTGGGTTAAGCCTCTGCCTTCGGCTCAGGTCGTGATCTCAGGGTCCTGGGATTGAGTTCCGCGTCTGGCTCTCTGCTCAGCAGGGAGCCTGCTTCCCCCTCTCTTTCTGCCTGCCTCTCTGCCTACTTGTGATCTCTCTGTCAAATAAATAAATAAATAATCTTAAAAAAAAAAAAAAAAGAAAGAAAGAAAGAAATGTGACCAAGGACGGGAAAGATCCATACACTGCAAACTACAAGACACTGAAGGAAGAGATTGAAGAAGACACAAACAAATATTAAGATATCCTGCATTCATGGGTTGGGAGGGTTAATATTGTCAAAATGTCTGCACTCCCCAAGGCCATCTATAGATTCAATGCCATGCCTGTCAAAATTCCTATGGCATTTTTCACCGAGATGGAAAAAACAATCCTAAGATTCCTATCAAAGCAGAAAAGACCCTGAAGCATCAGAGAATCCTGAGAAAGAACAAAGCCAGGAGCATCGCCCCTCCTGATTTCAGACTCTGCTGCAAAGCCATAGGGCTAAAACCAGCATATTCCTAGGGCGCCTGGTTGGCTCATTCGTTGGCATGTGCAAATCTTGATCTCAGGGTCGTGAGTTCGAGCCCCAAA
>RCUC01069608.1:0-20688 GCA_003697995.1 Taxidea taxus jeffersonii | reverse complement strand
CTGTGCTCCCCCGCCCCCAAATGAGCCTTTGCTGATACTATACAACACTCCTCTCCTGGCCCTCTCATTCAAATTCCATCAGCTCACTTCTTTGGGACAAAAAGCTCTGCCCAAGAGGGAAGACATAACTTTTTCTCCCAAAACTCTGAATCAACTCATAGGGTGTTATCTTGGTAAGCTAAATAGTCAGCCAAGGAAAAGACTTCAGCCCAGCTGTTCATGACAGTCAGGCTCTGCCCCAATGAGAGAGCCAGAGCCAGAGAAAGACAAAGAGAAAGAGAAAAGGGCAAAGGGGAGTGCTCAGGGACACAGCCAAGATGGTTTGGGTTGCAAATGACAAACACGTGACTCAAGCTGCCCTCTCCCAAAACGGGCATTTATTGGCTCTCAAGACAGAAAAACCCAAAGGCAAGGCTGGCCTGAGGCTCAGCCACGTCATGCAGACCTGCCTTCTCTGTCTCTGGGGATCTGCTCTCTATGTTGACTCCTATCTCAGGAAGCCCTTGCTGTCTCTGGGGGCAAGGTGGCCACCAGAGCTCCAGGCCCCATCCCGCCAGCTCGAGCTGCCCCAGCAGACAGAGCTCTTCTTTCCCAGGACCTTCCTGGCCCTGACTGTCTGTCATTCCCGAAACAGCCACCAATGGATGGGGACTCCGTGCAGCCAACCCTGGTCACAGGAGCTGAAGAGGGGTATTTCCCCAGAGGAAAATGAGGGCTCTGTTGCCAGACAAAGGGAGCAGAAGCTGGGTGGGCAGAAACAGAAAGACACACTCTCCAAAGGCTTTTTCCAGCTTCCTGGCTCTCTCTCATCTTGGCTGTGTGACCTTGGACAAATCCTGACCTTCAATTTCCTCACTTGCACAATGGGGATGATATCCCAAATGTGAGGAATGTTTGAGAGGATTCAATAAGTGAAGGCATATTAAAAAAAAAAAAAAAAAACTCACATGGTACCCAGTGCATGGGCGGCGCCAAGTCTCTCCACCCCTTTCCTCCTCTGGGCACCCAAAACCCAGGCAAGAATGCCTGGCATTTGGAACAATGGTGTTCCTTAAACACTTGGCTGCTCGTTTAATTAGAAGCTTCTCTCCTTGCAGCCATCTCTGTGAGTGTGAACTGTTCCATCTGTCTTTCCTCTTAGGAACCTCTTCCAGGGTGATGAAGCTCTAAGTGGGAGCCCCCAGAGACAGGTGATAGCAGTAACTATTGGTTCTGTGCTGGTTTCCGGAGCCCCATGAGGACCTGTTCTAGGCATGGGGGGGGGGGCAGCAGAGAGCAAGGCAGGCCCGGGCCCTGCCCTCATGGGGTTTGTGCTCATGCACAGATATGCCATACACTGCACTGAGCCTCTGTGCATCAACTCCTTTCATCCAGGATTAAGTTAAGTACCTTCTCATCAAATCCTTCAAACACTATCACGCTCATTTCCCAGAAGAGAAACCTGAGGTTCAGGGGAGTGAAAGACATCAGGCGGGCCGATCACTCAGCAAGCTAGCCGCAGAAACAAGAAACTGCTTCCCTAGTCCTTCCCGGATGAAGCCTGAGTCAAGCCCTGTACGGAATTCAGAGAAGGTTAATTACAGTGACAGCACCTATAAAAATCAAACAGGCCATCTTCCAGGAAGCTAGAGGAAAGAGAGAGAAGAAAAAAAGACACGGGCTTGCAAAGTCAATCCAGGGTCTGGGATGAGCCGTGTTGAGTCCATACATGGAAATCCACATCGACCAAGATGGGCTGCCCGGGAGGCAGGCCGGGAGTCCCAGCACGGCACTGGGTGTCAGGAGGAATCGGAGCCGTCCAAAGCACAGCCTTCAGGCTGAGAGCAGCCAGACGGTGTCGGGACACCTGGTTCAACTGCCACCCGCCCAAATCCACTCTTCGGGAGAGGCCTGACCCCCTGCCCAAGGCCCATACTCCCCAACCCAGGCCACCAGCAGCCACCAGCCGGTCCACAAGAAGGCCCAGGCAAGGTCACATCACTCCCTTAGCTCCAGTCCCTGAGCAGGTTCTGAAGGCTGAACAGCTAACCTGCCTGGCAAATGTCCGAGGCCGAGGTCAGCAGGAAGCAGTGACTTTGGAACCCAGCAGCGCTACTCCCCTGGCTGTACGACTTTGTTCAGTTGACTTGACCTCCGAGCCTCTGCGTTCTCATCTGCAAAGCTGGCTAATACCTACCCTACAGAGTGAGGAACAGATGAGACAACAACGCAGACGCTCTACAACACATACACTGCACGATCCATGCGATCCATGCGTTCTCAGCGCACGTGAAGAAACTGAGGCCAGAAAGATGAATGCCTTGCCCCAGATCACACAGCCGGTCAGCAGCGCATACAGAATTGGAGCCCCGTTCTGACCCCATAGCAGTGCTCGGCCCACCTCCCCCAGCACACAGTAGGTCCTTACTACATGCCAGGTTCTTGCTGCGCACACTTCTATTCTAGCAGTTTCCAGTCTAGTCCCACCTATGTCCTGCTTCCGAAAGTATTGGCTGTGTTTGCTCCTGGTATGCTGGGGAAGACTGGGGAATTCAAATATACTTGTGAAAGCCAAACAAATGCAATGCATTTATTAATGACCCATAATCAAGCAGAGCTTGAACAAACAGACAATAAAAGGCTTTCCTTCACTGTGGGAGAAACAAAGGGCTCTTTCTTGCTGCCAGAGGCTGGGTGGCAGCCCGGCTCCCGGGAGAAGGCAGGTACTCTTAGCGGACAGCCAGAGCTTAGGCATCTGCTCAGGACACAGGATCCAGGGACAGAAGTTCTCATCATGTCCCCCACACCCTCCCCACTAACCCCGCAGCCCCAAACATGCTTTCTTGGCTTATCTTGCTTAGATGTAAGGGCTTCGTGGAGCCCGTCTGTGCCGCAGCCCTGCCCCCAGCAAGTCTTGGAGATTGGAGGTCCCAGAGGATAAAGGAGACAGGGGCGGGGGCACTGGTTCCCCTTCCCGGATTTGTGATCAGGCCAAAGCCCCAAGCCCTTTACCTACTGTGGGTAAAGAACTGTCCAGTAAGTGCTAGAGGGAGGCAGATAGGGAGTTGACTAGGGCCTAGCTCTCCATACACATGGGTGTACTGCCTTGGTTTCCCCAGAATGATCAGTCTTTGGGATGCCTAAGGCAAAAGGTTCAGAGTATCAGGCCTTGAGAAAATTCAAGGTTTCCTGGCCATGTGACTTCCATCTCCCACTTGGTGGCTCCCAGCCAAAACCCCAAACCTGGCTCCATTTGGAAGGGGGATCATGCTGCTAGGATAGTTTGGAAATAATGGTCTCCACTTTTCTCAGCCACAGTGGGGAATGAATATAACTAGCCAGTCTCTAGCTTAACCCTTGAAGGTCCCCTGGTGTCCCTGAAGACCTAGGTTCAAATCGCATCTCTGCCTCTTCATCCCTGATGACCATGGGCAGCTCCCTTTTCTTTTCCGAGCCTCCTGTGCTCATCTGCAGAATGGGGATCATGATAGTGGGGCCTCAAAGGTGTGGGGGACATAGAGTGTGTGCAAAGGGCCAAATATAGCTTTTTAGGACAACTACCCAAAGCTCTCCCTGGTGAAAAGGACAGGAAGGACATGGGTTGGAGACACCCCCCATTTGTATCTCTAGCCTGGGCCTCCCCCCTGAAATGGACTCATGTATCCAATGGTCTCCTGGACATTCCTACTGGGCTGTTTCATAAACAACTCCCACTTCATATGAAGTGTGAGGCTGAGCTCCCAGTTTCATGCCCACCCCTACCAAACCTGCCCCCCCACAACCTTCCCCATCTCAGTAAATGGCTCCTGTGCTATCAGTTCCTCCAGCCAAAAATCATGAGACAATTCTTGATTCTTTCCCTCCCATGTTGTATCTAATTCATTCCAGCTCTTCCTCTGAAATGCTTCCAGAATCCAGCTGCTTCTTACCACCTCTTCATGTCCACTTCCCTGGCCCTCACCCCCACCATCACTCTGGGGGATGATTGCAAGAAACTCCTGAAAGATCTTTCTACTTCTTCTTGACAGCTGTTAGCTTTTTCTCTGCTGAGGACTCACACGGCTCTGTATTAGTGTCCTGTTGCTGCTACAACAAATAATAACAAACTTGATGGCTTAAAACAACATCAATTTTTTCTCTTATAGTTCTGGAAGCCAAAAGTCTGAAATTAATTTCATTGAGCTGAAGTCAAGAAGTCAGCAGACTGATTCCTCCTGCAGACTTCAGGAATGCTCTCTGTACCTTGCCTTTTCCAGCCTCTGAAGGCTGCCTGCCTTCTTGGCGCACATCTCTCCAACATCTTGCTTTGGTCATTACATCTTCTCTGGAGCAGTCTCTGCTTCTGCCTCTCTCTTATAAAGACAGCTGAGATTACATCAGCGGGCCCACCTGGATCATCCAGGCTCTTCTCACCATCTCAAGGACCTTAACCTTAATCACACCTCCAGTCTCTTTTGCCATGTAAGGCAACATATTTGCAGGTCTGGGGTTAGGGTGTAAACATCATGAGGGAAGCATTTTATAGCTAACCACGGGATCCTTTTGAATTTAAGTTGGGTCATGTCTCTCCTCCCTTCCCCATTCATTCGCAGGAGTTCCCCATCTCAGTATAAAAGTCACACCCTTACAATAGCCCCAAGGCTTTCAGCAATCTGGATCCCACACTTCTCTGATCCCAGATCCTCCCACCATCTCCCGCATTCACTCTGCTTGAGCCATGTTGGCCTCCTTGCTGCGTTTCATAGATGTCCAAACCTTGCTGCTCCTCTTCCAGATCAACTAAGGTATCTTCTCCCTCTCCACCATCAATTCCACTGCTAACCGCAGGTGAGGGGTGGCCGCAGCAGCCACCAGAGAGGTCCCTGTGTTCTACCACACGCAATTCACTGAACACATATGTAAAGAGTTGGGGTTTGAGGCCATGCCCGATCCCTTCCCACCTGGGGCACCCACACACCGGCCCTGCCTCCCACATGGCTTCAGGCGCCCTGTCTGGCAAGAGACTGTCTGAGCCTCTAGCACACTGGGAACAGTGCTCTCAATGGACCCCATCTGCCTACATCTGGTGGGCAGCCACCTGCACAAATAGAACCTCTCTGCCCCTGCCTGCCTCAAGTCCCATCCCCAAACAATCTGTGCCAGTCAGCATGACAAGGCGAAGCTTGCACAGCAAACAAGGTGCCAGCTGATTTGGGGGGCTTTGGGAGAATAGTGGGAAAATTCAGGGGAAATAATTAATAAGTGAATGAATGAGGGGCACCTGGGGGGCTCAGTTGGCTAAGCCTGTGACTCTTGATTTCAGCTCAAGCCTTGATTGCAGGGTCATGAGTGTGAGCCCCACAACAGGTGCCCCACTCAGCAGGGAGTCTGCTTGAGATTCTCTCTCTCCCTCTCCATCTGCACCTGCCTCTCTCTCTCCCTTTCTATAAATTAAATAATTAAGTGAAATATGTGCACCAGAGAAGAGCGTCATGTATCAGACCCACACAGTGCCTATTCTCCCTGATCTACAACACCCCCCGCCCCGACCCCTGCCCAATGGCTAAGACTTTCTAACATCTGACCTCCCAGGATAGATTATCTCCAACTCAAAGCCTCACCTTAATTAGAAGTGAGCTCCTTGTTCATAAGCAGTAATGATGATAATGACCACCTTGTATTTTTCATATCCCACTTTCCAAACCCTGCCAGCATCCTAGGTCATTTTAGCAGCCTTCTGTGGTAGGTATTCTTCCCATGCCCAGGTAAGGAATCTGAGGTAGGAAGAGGTAAAGTTGCTTGCCTGAGGACCCAGGTCATAAGCGGCAGACTTGGGATACAAGCCCACATGCCTCTGGCTCCAAAGCTTTGCACTGTTAACCACCACTCTGCTTAGGCACTGCAAACCAGTGACCCAGTCACTGTGAGCCCACGGACTCATGTGTCTACTTATCCCCCATAACAGTCTACATGTGCGCACCCATGTGCCCACTCTCCCCCACCCCCGCAGGAATGTCAGCTCCATAGTAGCAAGGAGTTTGTGGGTTATGTTGCTGGTATAGAGTAGATGCTTGTTATGGACTGACTGTTTGGGTCCCCCAAATTCATATACTGAAGCCCTTACCCCCAGTGTGACTATATTTGGAGATGGGCCTTTATGGAAGTAAATAAGGTTAAATGAGGTCATAAGGGTAGAGACCTGACCCAGTAGGATTGGTGTCCTTGTAAAAAGACACATGGAAGAATTCATGCTCTCTCTCTCTCTCTCCATGTGTGAAGAGAGAAGAGATGATGTGAGGGCACAGGGAGAAGGTGACCATTGACAAGTCAGGTAGAAAGTTCCCACCAGAAATCCATCCTGCAGGACCTTAATCTGGGATGTCCAGCTGTCAGGACTATTAGAAAATGGTTTTCTGTCACTGAAGCCACCCCACCTGTGGTATTTTTCTGCAGCAGCCTGAAGACTAATACAGCTCTCCCTACATTTTGTTGTGGAATACAGATCTGATTTGGTGCACCTGTTTTTATTTTATTTTTAATTTTTTAAAAAGATTTGATTTATTTATTTGAGAGTGAGAGAGCAGGAGCTGTGGGAGGGGCAGAGCAGGGAGCCTGATCCCAGGACCCCAAGGTCATGATCTAAGCCAAAGGCAGACATTTAACAGACTAAGCCACCCAGGCATCCCTGGTGCACCTGTTTTTAAAAAAGAGGATTTAAATGTCCCAATACCACCTAGTTGGTCTCCTCCTTCATTTTCCTACTCAGCTCTCAGGGACCCCGGGTTTGTGGCTCTCCTCTGAACTGGGCTGAGTCAGGGCTCATCCTCATGTACTACTGGATAGGTCAAAAGAAACAAGGGGTCCCTTTCATGACCCCCAGGGAGCCCCCCTCCTCTCCCTTCTTGGTAGGGATCCCACGGTTACATATGCTAGGAAGGGCTTGCTGGGCCTCGTAGGCCTTCCCTACCTTTTGGCTGCAAGCAGCTCCCGACCTTCAGCTCACTCCTCAGGGACAGAGTCTCAACATTCCCATGTGGCCTCTGGGGACAGATTCTTTGAGGACCTTGTCTCTCCATGGTGGCCCTGAGGGCCACCCACCTCAGGCGGCACCCCTGGGCTTGGGAGCAGCAGGGTGCCGTGAAAGCTCTGAGCGCTTCCCAGCGCCCAAATGCCCACCCAGTGCAGAACCTGGTGAGGGAGGAAATCCAAGAAAGTAACCAGAGTGGCTGCCAATGCCCAGGGGAGAGACGCGCTCCTCTGCCACCTGGCCCCCGGAGCCCAGCTGCTGTCCTCACCACCCCGTCACAGAGCACAGGTGGGCAGCTACAGGCCGGCTTGGGCACCCGCAGGGCCGTGGCCTCTCAGACGGGACTGGGGGCCCTTCGGGGGATTGTGGAGAATGAAGCCCTGCCCCAGGGTGGCTGCCCTCTCCATCCAGATCAGAACATGATCCCCTTGCCTGGCTGCACATTGCTTTTCCCCCTCTGTAAAATGGGAAGAGCAGGCCCTCAGCACCTCCCTTCCCTCACCCTAGGCCTTGCCCTGGGATAGCACCCCAAAACTGAATAAGGTGCAAATGGGGAAGCAAGAGGAGAGACAGCACAAGGTGAGGGACAGCAGATTGACAAATGTTGATGGAGAACTTGCTATGTCTTGGCTGTTTATTTATGTCTTAATCATCATAGTCATGCCTGGCAATGGGCACTGGCCATAGGTGGTCTCACTTAATTCTCTCAGGATTCTAAGGGCAAGTAGTAGGGTCCTTGTTTAATAAAGAAGGAAGGAGAGACTCTGAGAAGTAGTGTGACAACCCAAGGTCACACAGTTAATGAGACACAGGGCTGGAATCCACATCAGGAACCCCTGCCCTATACTGGTAAACAGATAATAATAAAAGCTCAAATTCATGGAATGTTTCCTGTGTATCAGGCAACTTTTCAGGTGTTTACACATATTAATTTAATTAATCCTCCCCGCAGTCCTTGAAAGTATGTATATCTAGGAGCTTAAGCATCTGCCTTTGGATCAGGTCATGATTCCATGGTGCCGGGATTGAGCCCCGAGTTGGGCTCCCCACTCAGCAGGGAGTCTGCTTCTCCCTCTGCCCTTCACCCTGCTTGTGCTCTCTGGCTCTCTCACTCTCTCTCTCTCAAATAAATAAATGAAACCTTTTTAAAAATAAATAAATAAAATAAAGTAGGTACATCAATTACCACTATTTTATAGATGTTGAAACTGAGGTTCGAAGAAGTTAAGTGACTTGCCAAAGGTCACACAGCAGTAAATAATGGTCCTAGCAGGATTTCAGGCAAGGTGCTGGACTCCAAAACACCATAAAGCAACACTTCCTCTCCATCTCACCCTCTGTGATTCTCGCAGGAAACCCTGCTGGGAAGGCTTACCACTCCCATTTTACAGAGTTCAGTTTTTTTGTGTTCAAGGTCACCTGGAGAGCTAAAGGCAAACCTGGGGTTTGAAATCAACCGTTTCTTATTGTGTTCTTCCTGTAGTAATCATTTCAGCTACCATTCAGTAAGCACTTACTACCTGCCAGGTCTAGTACCAAGAACAGTACGTGTACTCTCACAGTGAATCTTCACAACCCTTTGGGAAGGAGAGCTTTGCATCAGTCAGGAGAGGCAAGATTAGGTACACTTTGGCCAAGATACAAATCGGGAAGTTTAGATTCAAGTAATTAAATATTCCAACCTGAAAGTGACACGTGTCACTTCTGCCTGCAGCTCATTGGCTTCAGCTGGTCATGGGGCTCCACCCAGCCACAAGGAACTGGCAGTACAGCCCTCATCGAGCTCTCCATCAAGCCTCTGTGTTCCTAATACCTTATCCAGTCCTCACAGTAGGCAAGCACCAGAGGCATCCTCATTTGGCCCATTTTACAGATGAGGAAACTGAGGCTCCAAACCTAACAGAGAGCCTGACACAGAAGAGTCAACCGAAGTTTTGTGGTCAGGGGCCTAATGCATCAGAAGGGCTAAAAGATTAGCTCAAAGGTGGCCATCTCATATGGTCAGGAATTGGTCTATAACCCTGGTTGGTTTGCCCAGACCTTAGGTTTGCTGAATGAGAAGCAGGTGTGATAAGTTTGAGCTCCAGAACCATTCTGCCCAGGGCAAAAGTCCCAGCTCTACTACTGCCTAGCTGTGCCCTTGGGCAGGTTACTTAACTTCTCACCTCCAGTCCTTCACCTACGAAAGAGAGGTAGGAAGATAGCCATGGGGCTGTCACAGAGATTAGCTGTGAAGCACAGTGGCTGGCACGGAGGAAAGGCCCTCTGCAGGACAATTCTTGCTGATGTACTGGTTATCAAGTTTCTAGTCTATAAAGAAAAACACATCAAAAATCAAAAGAGTCATACATAGAAACTAACATGATGCATGTGCCTTAAACAATAGACAGGAAATATAGAAGCTCAATTAGATGACAATTTTGAACAAAACAGGTGAGAGTAACTATTGTAACAGAGGTCCGATTGCTGTTGGCTTTTAAGTCTCTTAAAGCACATGTAATTGTAGGTGGGTGGGGTCATTGCGGTTGGTAAACAGTGGCATACCAGTTCTGGTAAGCATTTTGGCAACATAAATGAAAAAAAGCCTTGGAATTGTGACTGCCTGTTAACCTACAATCTCACTTCTGGGAACTACTGCTTATCTAATGATAATCTTGGAAAGGAATTATTTTCTCCCATTTTACAAATGATGGAATGGAGCCCCAGAGAGGTTAAACAACTTGCCCATAGACACACAGCTAGGATGTAAAGTGACCGGAATCCACCCAGGCTAGTCTGACTGCAAGCCACACTCTCAACAGGTCCACTTCCTGTTCTCAAAAGGATGAGTCTACAAGAATATTGTTATTGTCCCTACTTGCAGAGATGCAATCTCTATGTGAAAATCCCATAGAATCTAGAAGAAGCAATCTGAATTAAAGGGTGAATTTAGCAGGGTCACCAGATCCAAAATCAATACATAAAAGTCAATTTAACTTCTGTATTTTGGTAACAAGCAGTTGGGATTTGAAGCTTTTTTAAAGTACAATTTAAAATAGCATCAAAAAACATGAATTATGTATGGGTAAATGTGACAAAACATAGGCAAGATCTATGTACTGAAAACTATCAAACTACAATGTATTAAGAGACATCTAGGAAGACCCAAATAAAGAGATATATACTGTCTCATAGGTTAGAAGACTCAATGTACTTTAGATGTCAGATCTCTCTGATCTATAGATTCAACCCAATATCAATTAAAATCCAAATAAGTTTTTTTTTGAGAGGTTGATTCTAGTTGAGTCTAAGATCTATACAGAAAGGCAAAAGAATTAGAATAGCCAAACAATTTTGAAGAAAAGATAAAAGTTGGAGAGTTTATGTTACTCGATTTCAAGACTTATTATAAATCTCCAGCAATTGATACAGTGTGGTCCTGGTGTTAGGATAGACCCATCAATAAATGGAAAGAAGGGATAGTTCAGAAGTCTGGAGTCCAAAAGTTTAGCAGAAGAAAATCCACAGGTATATGGCCAATTGATTTTCAGGAAAGGTGCAAAGACAATTTAACTTCTAGAAGAAAGCACAAAAGAACACTCTTTGTGACTTTGTTTTAGGCAATGATTCCTTAGGACACAAAAAACAAACTACAAAAGAAAAAATAGATAAATAGGACTTCATCAAATTTAAAAATTTTGTTTTTCAAAATGTATTATCAAGAGGATGAATAAACAAATCACAGACTGGAGAAAATATTTTAAAAACATATTTTTGATAAAGATTTCTATCCCAAATATGTAAAGTACTTCTACAACTCAATAACAAGAAAATAAACAGTCTGATTTTTTTAATGGACAGAATATTTGAATACATATTTCACCAAAATGAAGTGGTGTAGAAGGCAAATAAGAATGTGAAAAAATGCTCAACATCATTAGTCATTAGATAAATGCACCTTAAAACAACAATGAGATAACACTACATACCTATTAGAAGGGCTAAAAATTTCTTTAACTGCTGACAATACCAAGTGTTGACAAAGATATGGAGCAACAGGAATCCTCATTACATTGCAGATATAGCCACTTTGGAAATCCATTTGTCAGTTTCTTACAAATTTCAATATGTGACCCAAGTATGTCACTCCTAACTATTTACCCAAGAAAAATTAAACATGTCCCCACAAAGACCCTTGTGCAAATACTTACAGCAGCTTTATCCGTAATAGCCCCAAACTCGCCTCATTAAGGCAATGTCCACTTATTAAGCTACATGGACACTGTGGAATTCTACTCAACCATACTACAAAGCTTTTACTAACACACGCAGCAGCAACATAGATTAATCTCAAAAGCATTAAGGCAAAGGAAAGAACGCGGACACATTTGTTACACAAATGTAACAAAAGGTTACATTCAGTATGATTCCATTTATATAATATTCTGAAAAAGACAAAGATAGAGTGACAGAAATCAGGTCAGTTATAGCCAGGGGCTGGGGCTGGGGCTGGGGAAGGACTGCCTGCAGAGGAACAAGGAGTACTTTGTGGGGCACCTGGGTGGTACAGTCAGTTAAGCGTCCAACTCTTGTTTCCACTCAGGTCCTGATCTCGGGGTTGTGACATCGAGCCCCACAGGGAGCCCTGAGTAGGGCTCCATATGCAGACTCTGCCTGAGTTTCTCTCTCTCCCTCTTCCCCTCCCACCTGTGCTTTCTCTCTCTCAAATAAATAATAAATCTTAAAAAAAAAGTACTTTCGGCAGTGATGGAAATTCTCAATATCCTGATTGTAATGGAGGTTATACAACTCTACACAATTGTCAAAACTCATCAAACGGCTCAACTAAAAAACATGAATTTTACTCTCACTAATGATGCTTCAATAGACCTGACTTTTAAAAAATGTATGCCATGGGCACCTGGGTGGCTCAATGGGTTAAGCCTCTGCCTTTGGCTCCAGTCATTATCCCAGAGTCCTGGGATCGAGCCCCACATCGGGCTCTCTGCTCTGCAGGGAGCCTGCTTAAAAAAAAAATTTTTTAAAAAATGTATGCCAAACAAAACATGCATTTGGCAACAAAAATGTATTGGGTATCTTCTATATATGTCAATAAGATGAACGAGGGTCTTCCTCCCACAGAGCTTAGGTCCCTTTGTAATGTATGCATGTGCAAGCATGTGCGCATGTGTGTGCATGCCTCTGTATGTGTGTGTGACAGTATGTTTACTGTTTTCATGAGCTGAAGTCTCTAGTTTCCGTCTGCAATTGTTTACTCTCTGGAGTCTTTAAATAGTTGTGTTAAGATTTTGTCCAGAGTTTATCATTGTTGTCTGTGGGAGGATTAGCTGATACAAGCTACTCCAGCAGGACCAGAACTGAATCTGGAGACTGGAACGAGGATACTGAGGAGAGTGTGATGACCTTGGAGACATATGGCACATAAATCTGCAAGAGGCACATGTGATTCAAGAGTAGTTGTACTATTTGATGTTCTTGTATTTCACAACACGCCGGCAATTCTGATTATACACAGCCCTGCCTAGAAACAGAAAATTATGAGCGTGTTCCACCTTTTAATAAAAATATTTGTTTATTTAGTCTTTCACTCAACAAACAAGAGCTATGGCAGGTCCAGTGCAAAATGAAAATTCAGAACTCCTTGTTCAAAGAACAGGAAGAAAATTCTCTTAGAAGGAGGTACATAGAGAGTTTCTTCTTTCTACCATGTTCTCTCCCTTGACTTCTTACTGTGTTTTTCATTTGCTATCTAGTTTCACTCTAAGGAAAGAAAAACACAAATTTTAAATTATTAGCATGACTTTACTGTTCATCTGTATATTGTTCGATTCCTGTTCTAAATGTAAATACCAGGGCATTTAATTTATAAACAATTTCACTGAAATTACACAATTTGTATTATGTGGTTCATCCCAGGAGGGTGCCTAGAGCTAGCCACAAGAGATAAGTCAGACACAGGAAAGGTGTAAGGAGGAGGGGATTCTGAGATACCCCACTGCCCCACCCCAAGAGGCCTACGTGAGGGGCCTCTGAGCTCAGTCTCGGGGGCTCCAGGGAGGCCTCTGAGAAAAGTGGCAGTTACGCTGAGACGGGGACGATAGGGTGGCCAGGTGAACAGATAGATAAAGAGCGTGTCAGGCGAAAGGAATTGGGTGTGCCAAAGCCTGAGGCTGGAACGAGCCCGGCATGCGGGAGGTACTGAAAGAACGCATCATTACTCAGATAGGCAAGGCGCCATCCCGAGGAGAAGTCCAAACTAGTTTTTTATGGTAATCTCAGTCTCGTTTATTACCGTGACGTGAAATGCTGCTGCCTGATGACCCACCTGGAACACACTGTGTCTGCAAGCCTTGTGGGCGGCTATTACTGAAAGTACAAGTAGTGCCTGCTGCTCCTGTTTCATTTATAGCGTGATCTCCCCTATAAAGGGGCGTCGAGGGCCACCCGACGCCAAGCTAGGGCTGGGGATTCTGCCCCACTCCCAACTGCTTACATCAGTTGGGCACAGTGGTTCTCCCACCACCTACATCTGCAGCCCCAGCCCCTGCAGATCCAGACCACTGCCACAGCCCCCGTCCCCACCTCCCCCACGACCAAGGCTGCAGGCCCAGCTTCCTACTGCGCTTCAAGACCGGCAAGAATAAAGCCTCTTCCAGGAGCGAGGCCTCAAGGCCCAGAACTCACTCTGATTGGACTAGTTTGGGTCACGTGCCCACCTCTGAGCCAATCCTATAGCCAGGGAGAGTCAGTTGCCAGTATGCCGAAGGGCAGGTTGGGAGCAGGGGGCGGGGCGCTCCGCTGTTTCCTTCCGGCTGTGATGCCGGGGTAGAGGAAAGAACACCGGTTCGAGACGAGACGAATCGAGTTCTAGTTCTGGCTTCTCTTTTTTACTGTTTGTGGATTTCCGGGCTACCTGTTCTTGAGCCTTAGGTCCCTCTTTTTTAACAACGCAGATAAGAATGTATAGAGAGACTCTTAATGTCATAAAACAAACTGAGGGGGGTGGGGGAAGAGGGGTTGGGTGAGGGTGGTGGGGTTACATCATATGTTTAAATAAAGCTTAAATAAAGTAAAAAAAAATATATATATATATAAAATAAAATAAATGCGAAAAAAAGAAAAAAAATGTATAGCAAGCTGTGGGGATTAAATCCATGTACATTGCCTGGAATGTGGTAAGTGCTCAATAAATGCTCATTAGCAGCTATGCAAACAGGGTCTTGCACGCACCCACATAGATAGGCTTCGAAAATGCTGGTTCACTTTTCTGGAATATTCTTTCTTATGGGCACATCCTCCCAAATCCCATTTTCCACACTCACCCCCACTGTTTGCCTCCTCTGTGCACCATTAAATAACAGAGTGGTTAAGGACATGGGCTTGGAGTCAGAAAGGACCAAGTTCAAATCCATGTAACTTCTTTGCATTCCAATTTCGTCATTTGTAAAATGGGCATAACAATAGCCATCTGTCAGGATTGCTATGAGAATTGAGTGAGATCAGTCAGGCAAAGTCCCCAGGATCTAGGTGCTCAATGAAGATTCATTTTTATTATTATATGCATTCCACCATCTTGTAATTACTTTTCCTATGCCAGCCTCTTACAGCATAAATGTGAACTAATGGATGCGAGGGCCCTACTTGGTTCACCTTTGTTTCACTTTCACCCCTGACCCTACCCCCAACGCACTGATCTGGTTTCAGATCAGTGCCTTAGAAATGTTTATAGGGTGCTTGGATAAGAGCCAGTGCTTGCTGCAGGAAAGCTGCCTGCCTTCTGCAAAAAGGACAAGATAGATCATTCTTTTTCATTCCCACTCACTCTCTTTCTTGCTTACCAGCTGCTGTTACTGACTGTTCTGTGGTTGGTTGGGCATGGCAGGGGAAGAGAGGAGAGGTGAATGGAGAGGGAAGGGCTCATTTGATTGTTCTGCCTTAAGCTTTTAGACAAGCCTCTACTTGTCTAAACATGACTCTTGGGGTGCTTTTGTAAGTTCTTCAGAGACCTCCTAACACTAGTTCCTCAGTGTAGGGACATCCTGTCTTGGGGTTCATTGCTTCTTCCATCTAGCCTTTTGGAGTTGCTTCCAGCTGTTGAGGGCCTGGCCCTTCTAGGTGGTCCTTTTGGGCAGACCTAGAATCATGCTCTCATATCAGCCCAGAGTGAAAGGCTTTGGTGTGTATATACTGTATTTTAGAATGGTGTGGATTTCATGTTTCTGAAATCAGGATCCATCTTACAATTGAAGTACATATTTCACATGTTACCAGGCAGTAGAGTGTATTATGTAAAAGAGAGATCTGTCGTTGGGCGACGTTAGTTCAAATCTTGGTTCTAGCAAGACTGAGAGGACTGAGCCCACTCCTCTCGCTCCTCCTGCCTCCTGACCAGCCCTGGTGTTATCCCTGCCTGGTGAGCAGTGCCTCCTGTTTCTAGAGATCTGTGAGTATAAAAACTTCTCCCTTCATGACCATCATTTCCATGTCCATGTGTCCTACCCTACCTGATTAAAACAAACTCTAGGTGCATTTTCAGACAGAAGATTTGGGTTTAAATCCCTGTTTTGCTGCTCACCTGCAGTGGAGCTGGGATGATAATCATTTCACTCTCTGAGCCTCAGTTACGGCACTGAGAAAAACAGGCAAGAATAATAGCAACTCCTTCCTGGGTTGTTTGGAGGAACAGTAAACCCCAAACAAAATATCACCCACACACTCAACTCAAAAACACTCTGTCCATATGAGCTATTACTGTGTTAGTCCCCACTAGGAGTAGAGAAAGGTCCCATTTAGAGCATCAAGAGCCAGGAGCTTCAGGTCAAGGCCATAGACAGAGACTGCTCTGATGGAAACATGTAAGTCCTCAAAACTCAGGCAGAAAAATAGCCATAGAGACAGGGAGACAGAGAAGCATGCCTAGGCTAACAGAACCACAGTTGAGGGTCACACTCCCAAATGGGAGCCCCAGTCTGCTCACCAAGTTTTCCCGCACTCTGGCCTGGCTGAGGGCTTGACTGCAAGGAGAGGGAGAATTAGAGGAGACAGAAAATCAGACTCTGAGAGGGTTACGTTGAGTCCCAGAATTCATCTGCCAAAGAGAAACTTACACACTTAGCTTTGAGCATTCCTGGCTGTTCTCTGTGAGTGCTTTAAAAAATCCTTTAAAAAAATTAATACTATCCAGTGTGGATGAAGGGGCAGAGAGATGGGCACTCCTGTGCCCTGTTAGAGGTTGTGTAAATTAATGTGACTTTTCAAGTGGTAATTCAACATTGAGTATCAGATGTCCTAAAAGGGCATGTTATTCTTTGGCCAGCAATTCCACTCTTAGAATTTATCTGAAGGATTTACTCAGGCAAGTGCGCTAAGATGTATATACAATGATATTCATCACAGCAGTGTTTATAACAGCAAAATACTGGACATGATCTAAATATCCATCAATAAGAGATTGTCTAAATAAAACGTTACATCCCTACTATGGAATGTCATGGAGACTGCTAAAAAGGATGTTGCAAATCTCCATTTGCTGATGGTGGAAAGTTGCCCATGGTATGTTGAGTGGGAAAAAAAAAATGAGTTGCAGAACAGCACGTATAGCACAAGCATATTTCTGTCAAATTATACACATCTATAAGTCTCCATGTAAGCATGGAGAGAGAAGCTTGGAGGGCAGATCACCAAAACGTAGACAGTGATTGTATCTGGATAGTGAGATTCGGGGGGGATTTTTGCTTTCTTCTTTATACTTTTGTACCGCAACAAGATATACACTAATTTATTCAGCAGAATTCCTAGAATGGGATTTCTCAACTTCAGCAACAGGAAGATTCTTTATTGGTCTGGGCAGTTCTTTGCTGTACAGGACTGTCTTGTGCATAGTAAAATGTTAGCAGGCATCCCTGACCTCGACCCGCTAGATGCCAGTAGGACACTTCTGTCACCCATGTTGTGAAAACTGAAATGTCTCCAGCCATTGCCAAGTGTCCCTTGGGGGCAGGCTCATCCCTGGCTGAGAACCACTATCCTAGAGGCAGGGGAGGGCAGGCTAGACAGCATGGCTGTGTCCAAGAGAAGACCCAGAATGGGAAATCAAGAGACACTGCCCAGCAGGCAGTGAGGAGAGAGTTTGGGGATTTCTGGGAAGGGGCCCGAGCAAGATGGCAGAGGGCCAGACGTGGCTCCAGTCGATCACCCCTTGAGTCTACTTCGTGGTTCAAAGTCCTGAGCAGGACTGGAGGTACTGTGGAAAATGGCAAACCAGCATGGCAGGCTTGGTGCAGGACAGGGACTTGGGGACCAGTAACCGCAGCTGGGAGCTGGCCTCACTGACAAGGCTCCCTGTTCCCACAGGCTGGGCACGTGAGGTTCCGGGCCCGAGAAGTAGCAGGGCTGCTGACACAGAGTCTGAATGGCTCCCCTGGGCCCTTAACAGCGTTGTGCCGCATGGTTCTTTAGCTGTCATGTGTGAGTGGTGTACCCTTCTGAAACAGGGCTGTCTGGAGTTTGTCAGGGATTGGTGCCCACGATAGACTCATAAATATTACTAACACTTATTGAGATGGTAACTACATGCCAGGCACAGCTTGGGGGCATTTACATGTTATACTTAAACTCCACAGCAACCCTGTGAAGTTGTGACCATGCCCGTGTTACAGAGCGGGAAACTGAGGCACCAAGCAATCAAGTGTGTCACCCAAGAACTGGAGTTCAGGCTCAGTGAGTCAGGCTCTGGAGCCTGTGGGCTTAACCACCCCCACTCTTCTGCTTCCCAAGGGGCATGGTTGGGGCTGCTGGAACCCCACAGCCCGAGTGACAGCAATTACGACCATTCTGCTAAACCATCTCTTTCATGAGGACACCTGCCAGTAGGCCAAGGCCCTGTACGTGCAAATGCAACAGAAGGAGTTTGCCACACATTATTTTTATTCCTCCACAGAAATAAGTGCTTGTGAGACAAGCACTATGAGTACTACTCTCATTTTACAGATGCGGAAACTGAGGCATGATTCACTGTCCCCGCCTTTGTGCTAAAGCTGTGGCCCTTTGGTCCCTGGGTGGCAATTGCTCATGCATCCGTTGTGCCACCTGATGGCAGGCCCAGGCCCACCCTCCTCTTACCTCAGCGTCCACCACTGGGTGGGCAACAGTGCAGCATGTGCTCATCGCATTTTTGGCCGCCTGGCATCTGTGCCCCCTTCCTGGGTTTGGAGAAATGGCCCCTGTGTGAGGCCTTCGGAGCCCCACCTCTCTCTACAGAAGCCAAAACACCCAGACATGTGTTTTCCCAGCCTCTGCGGTTCTGCCAGCCTGTCAGATGACCCCATCTGGGACACAAGTCTAGGTGGGGGACAGGGAGAAGCTGAAGTCCCTCAGACATGGGACCACAGTGTGGTGGCCCCTGGGAGCTCGAGTGCTAGGTGCCAGTGGCCCAGAGTCAAGAGTGCAGAGGCAGCCCTGGTGGCAGCCTCATTTTGATCAGGCCACGCCCTCAGGGTGACCTTTCTGTTCTCTCAGCCCATAGGCCTCCCCTTCAATCCAGTCTGCAAGCTGTCTGCCCAACACCCTTGCAGGAAACCCTTTTTCTGATTAAGTCAGCCAAGATTCATTTCTTTCCATTGCAGCTAAGAATTCTAGTATGGACCAAGTGTAGACAAAATAAAGAGGCAGGGAGGGAAGTGGTGCGTCACCCTCTCCCTGCAGATATCACTAAGTAAAACATCTCCAGCCAGTCTCCAGCCAGTCTTCTCCCTACTTGAGGCATCAATCAGGAAGCGGCCCGCAGATGGTTTGAGTGGAAGCACTCACTACTACTAATCCCCTGACCGGCTGCAGATGTTGCCAAAGCAACTACAGGAGAGGCGGGGATAAGCCCATCTGGGGGAACCGAGCTGAAGCCACTGTTGCAAAATCCAGTTCCTACCAAATCCCCACTCCCAAGTCGACCTAATTCTAGAAAAGCCAGAGGTCACTCCATCCTAATGGCTCCTGAAGCTCAGGTGCGATGCACTTGAGAGAAACCTGCCCTGAACACCTTGACTTCCATGGCCTGTGGAATCCATGGCCCCAAACTCGTGGCTTGTCAGTCAGCTGGGAGTAAGGGTCACATGATCGTGAATATGGCCGCAGCCCCAAACCTGAGGAGAGCTGAAGAAGTTCCCCCACACTGATACATTGCGGCTAGATAGTACAGGCCAGGAAGGTAAGGAGGGCCCTCTTCTCTATTCCCTTGTCCCCCCATCACCACTGCCCCTGGGAACCTTGCCTGCCCTTGGCAAGGAGTAGTCAAGGAATCCTCAAATTGTAGGTGATTGCTTAGGTTCACCCCAGCCTCAGAAGTTCTCTTTCTTGCCCTGGTTGTTCATTATCTTGGGCAGAGCCTTGGACTCATCTAGACTCAGAATCTGCCAAAAGCCTCCTTACATTTCTGGGGAGAGAACTCCCTTCACGTACGTGGACAGGCTGACTGAGGCCTCCCTGGGGAAAGATCGTCACACCCTACTTTGTTTCCGAGTGTAGACACCCAGGTATACCTCCCTACAAAAGATCGTTCTTCTTGCCTGTTTCTGAATACTTTTATAAATGGAATCATACTGCATGTATTCATTCCTGTCTTACTCCCTTTGCTCAGTATTATGTTTTTAGGAGCCATCCAAATGGTTGTGGGTATTTTTAGTATGTTCGCTTGCACTGCATGAATATAGCACAATTTACCCATTCTGCTCTCAGTGGATATGTGGGTGGTTTAAGATCGGAGTGGGACAAAGGATGATCCTGCCAATGTGTGTGCGTCCTCGAAGTCTATGTGATAGACATTAATATAGCCCCATCACTTCTCTTGGTCAGCACTTGGCTTTTTCATATTTTTCTTTTCTATCATTCTGGATTTTCATGTTTTAGGTGTGACCCTTATAAATAGCATAAAGATTTTGTATTTTCCCTCCAGCCTGACAGTTTTAATCTTTGAAGACCATTATCTGGTCCATTCACATTTAGCACAATATTTAGCATAATTAGTGATCATTTTTTATCTACCTATGCAGTTTTCCTTTTATGTATTGACTACTTTGGGCCTTTTTTTTTTTTTTTTTTGCTCTTCTGACTTGGAAGTTATACTTTTTAGTGCTTAACATGTATCCTTGACTTATCAAAGTATAATTGATTATGACCTTTTATCTTCCTCACTAAGAGACAACTTCAGAGCACACTTTAACTCCACTAATCCTCCTCCTGACTTTTATGTCATAGTTTCTGTGTATGTTAATTCCATGTCTATTTTTAAGGTTCCATGAGATGTTATTAACATTGTGTTCATTTATTTATTTAAGTTTTTTTAAATTTATTTGACAGAGAGAGACCCAGTGAGAGAGGGAACACAAGCAAGGGGACTGGGAGAGGGATAAGCAGGCTCCCCACCAAGCAGGGAGCCCGATGTAGGGCTCGATCGCAGGACCCTGGGATCATGACCTGAGCTGAAGGCAGCCTTAATGACTGAGCCACTCAGAAGCCCCTCAGTGTTCATTTAGATTCATACCTCTATTCGCTGCTTCTTCCCTGTTCTTTCCTCCTTTTGTTTCTTTTTTATTTTGTCAGTGCTGAGGTTATGATCACTGTTATAAAAACAGCTTTAGTTGTAATTTATATATCATACAATTAAAATGTATAGTTCTGTGGATTTTAAGATTTTTTTAAATTTATTTATT
>RCUC01069606.1:0-34721 GCA_003697995.1 Taxidea taxus jeffersonii | reverse complement strand
GGGAGGCCAGCCTCAGCGGTCTCCAGGAGCACAAGGGCCATGGGAGCAGCGGGTGGGGGAGTCCAGCCAGTACATAGAGCTGAAGGGAAGGCCTCTGATGGAGGGGGCCAGGCCTCCCTTCCGCCACCACCCTAGGCTAAGACCAGGCAGGGATTCCCACCCCAGCCCCTGGGGACCCAATCCTTCCGAACATCTGAGGGAACACAGACCCCACCACTGCCACGGTCACCCAGGGCACAACAATGGTGGCAACTTCCTAGGGTCCCTTCAGACACGGAGGGGAGTTGAGGTCAGGTCCTGGGGGCTGGCTGACTGCCTGGGGGTTACTGCGGGTGGGGGACACTGTGGGGATGGTGCTGCCTGGGCGCACTCCAGGGACGCAGGAACGGGGCAGCCCCCCTCCCAGACACACCGTGCCAGTCCGGGACAAACTGCCCCCACCCCCAAGGCTCACCACCTGGAGGCGGCGGGAGCAGCAGTAGCAGCAGCAGCAGGATCCGTGGCGCGGGGACCCGCGCAGCCATGGCGGGGTGGCAGACCGACAGAAGGACAGACGGACAGAAGCAGGAGGGGTTGAGGGGCGGCGGCAGCCTCAGCGACCCGAACGGCCACCGCTTCCTCGCCCCGCCCTTGGCGGCCTGTTCCGGGAACCCCGCCCGGAGGAGGGAGTGGAGGGGAGGAGAGCGAGGCCAGGGAGGGGGAGCGGACGCCCCTCCCAGCCTCCGGGCCAGCCCCACGTCCAGGGGCCACGCGGAAACTCCAGCCTGTTCTGGAGGCCGCGGCGCCTGGCGACGCCCCCACCCCACCCCATGCGACATCGCCTTCTGTGCACGGGATACTTTCAGCCCCCTTCCTCCCCTGCGCCCCAGTTCCCAGCCCTTGGCCCGGAGGGGTCTCCTGGGAGGGAGGAAATCTGCATCCTAAAACTTGGGAGGCGGGACATAGGCGGATCCTCACTCAGGACTCACCAGGAGCCAGGGACCAGGTGAGGTGGTGAGAAGAGTGTCCAGAGCAGACCTAAGCACACAGTAGGCACTCAGTAAATGCCAGTCAGCACTCAATAAATGCTAATCCCAAGACGCTGAGGAGGCTCCACCCCTTCCACCACTGGGTTGACCTCTCTATCCCCACAGTCACCCTACCCCCCAGCCCAGGCAGGCTCATCCCCCCTTTCGGGGCAAGCCGGGTTCGGATGGGCTGTTCCGAGGATGGGAAGTGGCAGCTTCCAGGCACAAAAGGCCAATCCTGGCTCAGGGGAGTCTGGCTGGCCCGCATTCCTATCTGTTCCAGGACCATGTGCTCACACAAGACTCCTTGAGACGGGGGCAGTAGCTACCGCTGACCCTGCCATTCACTGTTGGAGGGGGTCTGGGCAGAGCGAAGGAAATGGAGAAGGAGCCCTGCCTGCCGGGACTCTGTTCCAGATGCCATCCCAAAACATCATGGACTCGGGGAACCACAGTTCTGCCAACTGGGAAGTCCAAGATCAAGTTGCCAGCAGATTCTGTGTCTGATGAGTTTCTGGGTTCATAGATTGTCTTTCCCCTGGGTTTTCACTTGGCAGAAAGACCAAGGGACCTCTCTGGGCCTCTTCTCTAAGGACACTAACCCCCATTCATGAGGGCTCCACCCTCAAGATCTAATCACCTCCCAAAGGCCCCACCTCCAAATACCATCACCTTGGGGTTAGAATTTCAACATCTGAATTTTGGGAGGACACAGGTGTTCAGTCTATGGGCAGCATTTTTTCACCCAGGGTTTCTGACCTGCTGCCCACCCCACACCTGGCACGTGCAGTACATTATACTCAAGGCAGAAAACATGACAGGTCCCACTGACTGGGCACCCAAGCCCAGGCATACACCCTGTGTCCTGCCGTGTGTTTCTCACCTGAGGACAGGGGCATCACTGGGACTAACATACCCCAGAGGACAACCTGGGAGGTCCTCAGTGCGGTTCCCCAGGGTGAGGTGTGAGAAGAGGGAGGAGAGGGCTCAGCTCAGCCACCACCTGGCGAGGAAGGGCTCAGGACTCAGCAGAGGTGGAGGCATGGCTGTCCCCCAGCAGAATGAACCACTCAGCCTTGTCCCGCCCCCTCAGCAGTCTGAAGTTGAACACAGCGCAGGTCCCTCTTCCCCAAGGACAGCAGCCACCACATGCTCCTCTCCACGTGCACCTGTCCAGCCAGCCTCCCACCCCTTGTTCCACACCCTGGGTGCCCAGCCTTCTGCCTCCCACAGACTTGGTCTCTCTTCATAACCCAGTCCCTGCCCTGACCAAAACTCCTAAGAGTTGTCCTTTCTTTCATGGGGCGCCTGGGTGGCTCAGTCGTTAAGCATCTGCCTTCAGCTCAGGTCATGATCCCAGGGTACTCAGATGAGCCCTAATTCTGGCTCCCTGCTCCCTCTGCCACTCCCCCTGTTTGTGCTCCCTCTCTCGCTGTGTCTCTCTCTGTCAAATAATAAATAAAATCTTTAAAAAAAAAAAAAGGAAATGCAATGGTTTCCCACATTTCCAAGGCAATTAAAAGAAAATAAAGAGTTGTCCTTTCTTACGTCCTGTCACCTGTCTTTGGCCTCTCTGCTCTGACACCCCCACCCCACTTCCTCTAGGGGCTTCTCCCCTGGCCTCGTCCTCCCTGACCTTCTCAGGATTGGGGTCCCCATGCCCTGTCATTTTCCCACACCTCACAGACAAATGGGGGAAACCTTCATGGGGGGAGTCCGGTGAGGGCTCCATGACCCACCCAGAGCTGTGCGCAGACAGGGTGGGGCTGGACACCAAGAACAGCCCATGGCTGAGAAATCACAGCCATGCCCCCGACAGGCATGAGTCCATGCGAGGGAGGAGGACTCCAAGTCTGAGAAGCAGGGAAGTGGTCACTTCCCTAAGCCGCCTGGGGAAATCAGCCACTCTGAGACGGAAACCAAACTCCCTGTGCCAATCTTGGGAGTCTCAACAAGACTGAGGGCCCTCCAATCCAACTCTTGGTCTCAGGGTCATGAGTTCAAGTCCTCCATTGCATGGAGCTTACATTAAAAAAGAAAATGTATTCAACAGGATTGAGGGTCCTACAGGCAGGACACATGATGCAAGGACCCAGACCAACTGGACTAGCTCAGCAAAAAAGTGCCAGGCCACGTACGTGTGTGGGATGGAGGGGCCAGGCAGCAGGGGCTGTTGGGCTCAGACCCGCCCCTCTGACAGCCTGTCTCCTCAGGCTTCCCCTACCCGCTTTTCATTCCAGCCCGTGCCCTTCCCTGCTTAGAAGCAGACCCTCTCTTAAATTCTGCTCCTTTCCCATCTGGTCTACCTGGAATGGCTCACACCTCAGTTCAGGGCACACGCACTCACTCCCTCATCTGCTATTCCCCTGTTCCAGGCCACTGACACCACAGGGTCCTCCCCTAAGTCCTCACCCTCTCCCTCTGCATTTCTGCCTTGCACTCCCTGCTGGTGTCCCAGAACACCTGACCTTCACCTTCCTCACCTTCCACCCACAACTCTCCTCTTGCCCCCTCCCCAGTGTGCTCCCAGAGGTCCCCGGCCTCACCTCTCTCCCAGCCAGCTGGGCATCTGAGAGTCCCTGTCCATGCAGCACAATCCAGGCCCTGAGGACTCCCAGGACAGCACCTCCCAAGAGCTCCTGGGCCTCCACAGACAACTCACACCTGTCCCCCCAGTTCTACCTGGTCACCCAGACTGGGGCTCGACTCCCCCGACTCTGCCACTCTCACCTCCAGAACATTCTTTTCCTCACCACTGACCCAGCTCTGGTCTCACCACCTCTCTCCATGCTTCCAGTCTTGATCTTCCTAAAGAATAAATCACTAACCAGCGCCCCCCCGCCCACACACACACCCGCCACCCTAAACCCTGCAAGGGCTCCCCATGGCTCTTAAGGTAAAGCTCCAATTTTGTTCCCAGCAATAAAATGGGGCTCCTCGTGCTTCCTGGCTCTGCAGCCACCACATACATCCCCCTCACCCCCTCTGACTCACCCTTTAGGTCCCAGTTTAAAACACCACCTCCTCTAGGAAGCCTCCCAAGATGTCAAGTTTGAATTAGGGCTCCCCTCTACGTTCCCACAGCCCTTGTGGCTCCCCAGCCCAACACCAAACCCTGGGTTATGTGGGTGTCTTCTGCTACTCTGGGGGTTCAGTAAGGCTGGGAGTAGAGGTCTATCTTCTATAACCAGCACAAGGGCCATGCACATGCCAGAAAACTGAAAAAGGAAAGACAGGATCCCCTTCAACCCACTTATCACTTTCCCCTGAGTACCAGCCCTGAATCACTCCCCTAGGAGACAGGCTGCCTCAGTGCCCCCAAGCTTCTGCGCTGCCCATAGTAGGGGCCTGTGGCAGCAGCTTGTCTTGACTTTCCTTTCCCGGTCTACCTTCCACCCTACTCTGTCCCTGGGCTCCCTCTTCCCAGGCTTCTTGTTGGGCTTGGCAAATAGAAGGCAAAAGTAGGAAGTTGGAGAATGTGTGGGTGGGGCTGCTCCTCCCCTACTCCTTCCCCAAACTCCTGCCTGCAGTCAACACACCCCACCCCATAGCCACCCCTCTCCCAGGTCCCTTGCAGGGCTATATGCTGAGATATTGGGCCTTTATCTAGAGGGCCACAGGAGCACATGACTTGAGAGATCCCTCTGGTGGACAGATTACAGGAACTGAACGGGACTAAGGCGTGGGCCCACACCACGTTTGAGTAACCATTCCCCACTTTGCCCTTGCAGGCCTAGGGATGGAAAGGACTCCCCATTTTTGTTTCTATTTTTTAAGATTGTATTTATTTGAGATAGAGTGAAAGATAAAGCACGCTTGTGTGTGTGTGCACACTTGTGTGCGTGCACTCACAAACGAGTAAGGGGGTACCCAAAGGGACAGGGAAAAGCAGGCTCTCTACCCAGCAGGGCGCCCAACAGACTGCTTGATCCCACCCACCCCAATCACAACCTGAGCTAAAAACAGACAGTAAACCGACTGAGCCACCCACACACCCTGAAAGGGCTCCTCCTGATGTTAGCCCCTCCACCCCCTGGTGATGCACCAACCTAGGTGATCTCTTGAACCCATCTACAGCCCCGTAAACAACCCTTGTATTGAACTTTTCTCGAACACCCTCTTCGGGAACAGGACCTTCACTTGTGCTGGGTGGCCCAGCTGTGCTGGGAGTTCCACGTGGGGCCGGCAGCCCAGAGCCACATCCAGTGATGCCCGGTGGCCCAGTCCTGACAGGGTGTGGGTGTCAGGGGGTGAGTGCTGTTAAAGAGAAAACTGCAGGCCCAGAAAGGTGCCCCTCAGACCAAGTCCCCAAACCAGGGCTTGATCCCCAATCTAATTGCTGTTTCAACCTCCGCCAGAAATGTGGTCTTAACCGGTCCGTCGGGAATTCTTGATGAGCGCCACAGAGTCTGCCACCCGCTCCTCTCCCACCCCCAAAGAGAGATGAGGTCAGCTGCATGATAAGACACTTGGCTTTGCCCACCTCCCCCCCAAGCCGGTTCCCCCCAGAACAATCCTTTTCTTTTGCTAATAACTTTCCTGCTTCTCCCAGCCTTCAACGGAAACCCTCCATCTGGTCCCACTCCTCGGAGCTCCCCTCCACTCAAAAGGTGGAGTGCTGGGGCGCCTGGGTGGCTCAGTGGGTTAAGGCCTCTGCTTTCGGCTCAGGTCGTGATCCCAGGGTCCTGGGGTCGAGCCCCGCATCAGGCTCCCTGCTCAGCCCCTCTCTCTCTGCCTCTCTGCCTACTTGTGATCTCTCAAACAAATAAATAAAATCTTTAAAGACAAAAAAAGAAAAAAGGTGGAGTGCTGCCCAATTAACAAAGTGTTTAATAAAGCCAATTAGAGCTTTACACGTTACTCAGCTGAATTCGCGTTAATTACCAATGCTACAGTAGAGGTCCCAGCCACCCCTTTCCACCCAGCACCTGGCCCCTTTCTTCCACTTCAGAAGGCAGAAATGCCACATACTCAACCGCCTCTGTGTCCTTCGCCCTAGGGCAAGGGCCTTTGTCCAGGCCCAGCCAATCAAACGTACCTTCCCTGGAGTTCACTCGGGGGTTGGCGACCAGCGGCAGGACTGCTGGGAGCCTACTTCTTGGGGGCGGGCCTCCTGCAGCGTCTGTGCCTACCCTGAGGAGCACAGAGCTGGGATTTGGGCTGGAGACAAACTGTATGGCTCTGTGTCTTGTCCTCTAGCCCCCCTGGTGGCTCTGGCAGCTACACAAGTTCCTTTTTAGAAATTTGCCTTCTTGGGGCGCCTGGGTGGCTCAGTGGGTTAAAGCCTCTGCCTTTGGCTCAGGTCATGATCCCAGGGTCCTGGGATCGAGCCCCACATCGGGCTCTCTGCTCTGCAGGGAAGTCTGCTTCCTCCTCTCTCTCTGCCTGCTTCTCTGCCTACTTGTGATCTACATCTGTCAAATAAATTTTTAAAAAATAAAAAATTAAAAAAAAAAAGAAATTTGTCTTCTTTCGGGCACCTGGGTGGCTCAGTGGGTTAAAGCCTCTATGCCTGCCTCTCTGCCTAATTGTGCTCTCTGTCAAATAAACAAAATCTTAAAAAAAAAAAAAAAAAAAAGAAATTCACCTTCTTTGATTAAGTTGGGCAGAGTCCTGTTTCCTGTGACTGATAGAGGAGTTGTCCGCAGGGATGGCAGGAAGTGTCCAGACTGAACACTCATCTAGTGGGAGCTCAAGAAATCCAGCTAGGATAAAGGGAAAGGGCTCTAGCTAACCTGGCAGGCTGAAGCCCCCATTGGGGGTGTCGTTTAATACAGAAGAGATGCTCTTTGGGACACCTGGGTGACTCAGTCGGTGAAGTGTCTGCCTTCAGCTCAGGGCATGATCCCAGAGTCCTGGGATCGAGTCCCACAGCGGGCTCGCTGCTCAGCAGGGAGCCTGCTTCTCCCTCTGCCTTCTGCTCCCCCTGCTTGCGCTCTATCTCCCCCTGAAAAATAAATAAATAAAATCTTAAAAAGAGAGACAGAGAGAGATGCTTAGTCTCTGCTCCCTGGCACCAGACCTTCTAAAACACTTGGAATGTACTGTCTTTTGGATGCTGAGAAGACTCCCCAGTAAGAAAAGGCATATCCCCTAGATAGGTTCAGGATGGGGGTGGGGAGCAGGCCACCAAAAAGACCAAGCCAGGAAAAAGAGGGTAGGAACATTCTGCCCAGACTGGAGAGGTGGGGAGTGGAGATTTCAGTTCTATCAACCAAAAGCCAATGTTTTTTGTTTTTTGTTTGTTTGTTTGTTTGTTTGTTTGTTTTGGATCATCAGTACCAGCAACAGCAAATTTTCTTTCCTTTTTCTCTCCTTTCAAAAAGAAAGCTTTTAAGTCAAGACATTGTTTTTTCAAAATTCGAATCCAATGATTTTATGCTCCAAGTAATTTGGTTTCTAGGGTTTTTGAAGGTAAAGTCTCTCGGTACCCCACTTCTCCTACACACGTCCTTAAACTTACAAAGGCCAGTGATTTGATTAATGGTGCTTCTGTAAGAAACCTCCATCAAATCCCCTGCCTAGTGAGTTCAGGGAGCTTCTGGAGCTGGGAAGGCACAAGCAAGCCCTCGGGCATCCTAGAAGCTTTCCCTCCCCCCAGTACCTCGCCCTATGCCTCTCTTCTGTTCCGTTGTTCCTGAATTGTATCCTTGTTAATAAACTGGTAAATGTAAATAAAGTGTTTCCCTGCCGTTGTGAGCCAGTCCCGCAAATTACTGAATCTGAGGAGGGGGCTCATACCTGACATATGGCCACCTGGTCAGAAGTTAACAGTGGCCCTCTAGGGACTTGTTGCTAGCACCTGAAGTAAGGTCAGTCTTGTGGGACTGAGCCCTCCACCTGTAGGGTCTACACTCCCTCAGGAGTTGGTGTCCAAATCGAGTTGAATTGTTGGACACCTAGCTGGTGTGGGAGAGTCAGAGAAATCGTTATTGGTGTGAAACTCCCACCAAATTTAGGGTCCAAGGTAGAGTCAGAAAACACCACAGGTGGCCCCTCACATGAGGGACCCACTGAGGACGGGGCGAGGGGAAGCCCAGGGCTTTCCCTGACAACAGTGCACAAAGGGCCTCAGAAATGCCCCCGGCGTCAGGTGGCTGCCTCCAACAGTGCCAAACAGCTTGAAGAAAGGGAACAGGGTCAGATTCTTAGCTGCTGTGTGTCCTGGCACAAACGACACTTTCTCTGCTTTCTCTGCTCTCAAAGGAGCCTCCTATCTCCTGCGGCCCATGGGGCTGCGGCAGCCCATCATCCAACCCACAGGCTGATTCTGTGGCTTCCCAGTTAAATATTGGCTTGAATTCACAGCCTCCTTAAATCTTTGAGGGGAACGATAGGCACTGCTCCAGACAGATCACTGAGTGTGCACAGCGACAAAGGAAAACACTCCACAAGCTCACATCCAGTGGCAATTGTCACCTTCTTTGACCCACTGGCGCCACCCGACATCGCAGGCTACTCAGCGCTCCACCCATAGCCCTCTTCTGGCTCTTCATGTCAAGCTGTAATGTGGGCTCCCCAGGACTCAGCCCTCAGATGTCATTTCTTCCCTATTTACCTTCCCCTTGAGCGCTCGCTCAATGCCATAGCTTTAAGTGTTGTCTATGCACTGGTGATGCCATTTCTTACCTCCCACCCGGGCCCCACCTCCAGATGACATGAAGTGACTGTCCCCTCAAATGCCTCCTCTCAGGTATCTCTGGCATTTAATCTGAATGCACCTTCACTTGACATGTGGACCCCCAGCACCACGCTGTCCCCTGCGGCCCTTCCCGTGTCCCCAGCGGTGACCTCACCCCTGGGCATGGCCTGTTTCTCATATGCCTTCATCCAAACCAACAGCCAATCTTGGCTCTACCTTCACACTTTAGGCAGAATCCGACTACTTCTCAGGAGCCCCAACACCAACGTCAAGTTCTCTTGCCCAGATTGTCACAGTGGCCTCCTGTAACAGGTCTCCTGGCCTCCACTCTGCCTGCCTTCAGAAGTCCATTCTGAAGTCAGCAGCAGCCAGAGGGACACTTTAAAAATGTTCATCAAATCAAGTCACTTAGCTCAAAGTAGCCTCCTGTTTCCAAGGCCCCATATTGCCAGCACCTCGTGACCTCTGACCTGGTCTTCCTCCTCCTCACTCCTGCTTCTGCAGCCCCCCAGCGTCCCCTGTGTTCCTGGAACTTACCCAGCACAGCCCACCCTCAGGGTCTCGCACTGGCCGTGGAATGCTTCCCGGCCTCTTGCAGGCTTTTGGTCACCTTCCAGTGAGGCTTTCATACACCACCACCACTCCCAGCGTCCTGTGAAGTGATTCTTTCTCTCTCTGATCTTACTTCTTTTTTTTTTTTTTTAAGATTTTATTTATTTACTTGACACAGAGAGAGAGACAGAGATTACAAGTAGGCAGAGAGGTTGGCAGAGAGAGAGGGGGAAGCAGGCTCCCCGCTGAGCAGAAAGCCTGATGTGGGGCTCAATCCCAGGACCCTGGGATCATGACCAGAGCCGAAGGCAGAGGCTTTAACCCCCTGAGCCACCCAGACGCCCCTGGTCTTATTTCCTCACTGTGTCTTCCACCATTAGAATGTCAGCTCTGGGGACGCCTGGGTGGCTCAGATGGTTAAGCGGCTGCCTTCGGCTCAGGTCATGATCCCAGCGTCCTGGGATCGGGTCCGCATCGGGCTCCTTGCTCGGCAGGGAGCCTGCTTCTCTCTCTGCCTCTGCCTGCCACTCTGTCTGCCTGTGCTCGCTCTCTCTGAAAAATAAATAAATAAAAATAAAAAAAATCTTTAAAAAAAAAAAAAGAATGTCAGCTCTGGGGGCGCCTGGGTGGCTCAGTCGGTTAAAGCCACTGCCTTCGGCTCAGGTCATGATCCCAGGGTCGTGGAATCAAGCCCCGCATCGGGTTCTCTGCTCTGCGGGGAGCCTGCTTCCTCCTCTCTCTCTCTGCCTCTCTGCCTACTTCTGATCTCTGTCTGTCACATGAATAAAGAATGTCAGCTCTGTGACAGCAAGGGCTCGTCTGTTAGGCTTACTGCTCTGCCCCCGCAGCTTAGCCCACGGTAGGCACTTGATGTGTTAGCAAATGACACAGGATGATGAGAAGTGGAAGAATACAGAGGAATCCGATGACCGCCAACAGCCCCTCTGCCCTGCCCTGCCCCCAGAAGCAAGGTGTCCTCGTCCTCGCCTGAGACTACCTGAGACCTCAAGAGGGAGTCAATTTGCCAGGGGAAGCCGACTCTCCTGCCCCTCTTCCCAAACTCCTTAACATCCCCAGTGCCTTAAACTGAAGATGGGTTCCCACAGGGCACCTGATGGGCTCAGTCAGCGGAGCACCATATGTGACTCTTGGTCTCAGGGTTGTAGGTTCAAGCCCCACGCTGGGTGTAGAGATTACTTAAAAATAAAATAAAATTTAAAAAATAATAATAAATAAATAAAAAGATGGATTCCAGCATGTCTGGAGGTCTTATTACCGAGCCAAACCCAGAGGGGAAGGCTTATATATCAAAGGAATTTTAAGATTTTGTTAGTTTACCTTGGTCACAATATGAAGACTATGTGTAGGGAAGGATCCAGGTCCTGGGCCAAGGAGGTGAGAACCGAAGTTTAGATGGGGCTGAATTTATCAATACAGGTGCATCTGCCAGAAATGTGGAATTCCGTGTGCTGGCTTGAGCTACAAGGGGTCGCTCTGTGTGTCTATTTCTTTGGCCAGAAGGAAAGCCGAGTCTCACTAAACGCAATCGAAATGCCGAAAGTTCCTTGGTCTCATGTAAAGAATCCAAAGCCTCAAAGATTCGCTCATTCATTGAAAACAAATGTTGGACTGAGTTTCTCAGACAACTCACCCAGAGATACGCCCTTCTCTGTCGTTTAGAAGCTCGTTGCTGAGGGGAAGGTCTTTGAGAAGTTTGTCTGCCAGGGCAGCTGTAACACACCAAGTGGCTTAAACAACAGAAAGTTCTTGTCTCTTGGTTCTGGAGCCGAGGTGTTGGCAGGGCCACGCTCTCTCTGAAGGCACCGGGGAATCTGAATGAGGGCCCAGCCTACTGCAGTACAATCTTACCTCAACTCAGTGCATCTGCAAAGATGCTATTTCTTTTTCTTTCTTTCTTAGATTAATTTTATTTATTTGAGAGACAGCATGAGCGGGAGAGGCAGAGGGAAAGGGAGAGAATCGCAAGCAGACTTGGTGCTGAGTGTGGAGCTCCACGCGGGGCTTGATCTCATGACCCTGTGATCATGACCTGAGCTGGACACTTACCCAGCTGTGCCACCTAGGTGCCCCCAAAGATTCTATTTCTAAATAAAGTCACATTATGAGGTATTAGGGGTTAGATCTTAAGTGTCTGAATTTTTTTGTGGGGGGGAACACAATTCAACCTTTACTTACTAAGCAACATAGTCACTGTTCTTCATGTGGGGGATTCTTTTTTTTTTTTTTAAGATTTTATTTATTTATTTGACAGAGAGAGAGAGAGAGGGAACACAAGCAGGGGGACAGGGAAAGGGAGAAGCATGCTCACCATGGAATAGAGAGCCCCATGCAGGGCTCAATCCCAGGACCCTGGGATGACCTGAGCCAAAGGCAGAGGCCTAACGACTGAGCTACCCAGGCATCCTTTTTTTTTTTTTAAAGATTTATTTATTTAAGAGAGAGAGCACGCGCACACACTCACAAATTGGCGGAGAGGCAGAGGGAGAGAATCCCAAGCAGACTCCCCACTGAGTTCGGAGCCCGATGATGCAGAACTCAATCCCAGGACCCTGAGATCATGACCTCAACTAAAGTCAAGAGTCAGATGCCCAACTGACTGAACCACCCAGGCACACCCTCCATTTTTCACTTTTAATAAAATAGTTTTTTTCAAACAACAATGTGCCCAGCCCCACACATAACTGGTCTAAGCCAAACATGCCAACACTTTCCTTTGCCAAGTGATCATTGTATTTTCATTTATTAATACACAGTATGTAATTATTATATTATAAACCTAATTCAGTTGCTGAAACCTATGTCTTTTTTTTTTTTTTAAGATTTTATTTTTAAGTAATCACTATACCCAACGTGGGGCTTGGGGCTTGAACTCACGGCCCTGAGATCAAGAGTCACGTGTTCCACTGACTGAGCTAGTCAGACGCCCCTGCTAAAGCCTATGCCTTTGGAATAGCATTTCTTTCTATCCAAATGTCCTCTGACCCTAACATCCAATGATGGTCATTGTTTCCTAGCATTCCCAAATGCTACACAATTTTTCAATACGATGAAATATAATCCCTTTTCCTAGGCGGTGATAGAACATTGGACCTGAAGAAAAATTCTCATAGTGTTAGATCTTATTCCTTCTGCTGTTGCTTTGCTATTAGAAGTCTTTAACATCTTCTCCCAAAAGTGCTGAGGCCTCTCAGGTCAGGTGTCCACCCAGGAACTCAGTGTCCACAGACAGGGGGAGGACCATCAAGCTGTCCCCTAATCTTGACCGCCAGGAAGACCATCACAGCTGAAATTGCGCTGAACTCGGGAATGAAGGCCAGAGGTTTCTGTCACTGATCATGACACAACTGGGTAAGGCAGAGCCATAGCTACTGGCAACACCGAACCAGCCAGAAGCAGCCCGGCCACAGCTACCTCCATCCCGACACACTGGGAGAGGTGCAGATGGGCAGCCAACATGTCCAGCCCCATCGGTCCACCGAGGAGCAGCCCTGTGACTTGCCCTCCAACAGCCCGGCCCCAGAGCAGGAGGCATGCAGAGTCCAGTGAAGTCCTGGACCAGGGGAAAGGAAAAACCCTGCCCGTCACCATCTTCCCCAACCCAAAGGCAGGCAACAAAGAAAACGGGGCAGAACCAGCCAACACGCCCCCACTCACAACCCCCTGCAGCCCCTCCATCCTTGACCCAGCCCCTGGTTCCATCAGCTCCCCAAAGATGCCACGATCTGGGACCCATAATTTCCCCTTAATGGTCCTCCACCTCAGATGCTCCTTCACACATCTGCTTCCTGCTCAGGGGCAAGGACCCAGAATCCTAGGTTGGCCCAGAGAAAACTCGGCCCTGTCCCTGCCCATGGGCACCAGGTCCATGACTCACTCCAGGACAAGACAGCTTCCTCTCTAGAGAGGGGTAGGCATGGAAGTGGGGAGCTGCACCGAAGATCCCAACACAGACCTATGAGAGACCTCAATGTGGGAGTCTTCAGAACCAGCTGAAAATACCTCAGAAATGGAGAGATGGCCACAAGATACAACCTTAGATTCTCATCTTTAATTTATTTTTTTTTAAGTAAGCTCTAGGCCCAACATGGGGCTTGAACTCACAACCCCGAGATCGAGAATCACATGCTCTACTGACTGAGCCAGCCAGGCGCCCCAATTTTTTAAGTATTTATTGCAAAGAATGCTGGACACAGTGTGATGTGCAGCTGAGATCCACCAACCATCACCCATTCCAGGGAGAATGGGAAAATGTCTTTGACACAAGCACATGTATCTTCAACACAGATGTTTTGACACGAGAACCGTCATGGATAAAACCTGGCAGCCAATCAGTGGGTGGCTGCCCATGCAGAGAGCACTCCAGGCAGAGGCGGAGAGGATCTGCCCCAAGCGATGCCATGCCCCCAGACTTGCCCTCTGCCCAATCGCAGTCCTCGTAACACTCTGGGTCCAGCAGCTCCTGACTGCCCTCTGGGCACAGAGAAAAGGCCTTGTTGGTTGTGCCTCAGCCAGCTGATCCTGGAGAGGTGGGGACATCTAGACGTACATGGCACCAAACAAAGAGACCCACCATGGCCAACAAGCAAGCATGTCCAAGTGACCAAGTCATCGAAACTCTGGGGGACATGGAAACAAGGGCTGTGGTCCCCATGTCCCAAAGGCAGTGGCACGGTCCTCTGGTTCTGACTTCAGAGCTAGGGGCTCTGGCAGGCGTGAGTCCAGAAGCTCCTGCCCCAGCCATCCACCAGGTCTGTCCACGGCCACTGCAGTGCATGAGGCTGAGAGACGACCAGCCGGGGCAGGGGCACATGTTCCCCTCAGGGGCAGGAGGCACCTACAGGCTGCAAAGCCCCAGGAGGCTGGGAAAGATGGGCTGTTCTGCCAGGGAAGTTTCCAGGTACAATGTGGGCTCAGAACCCCGGACCAGGACCCCCTCGTGGACAGCAGGGCTCCGACTACAGACCCGGACACCTCCTCACGCAACTTCTCAACTTGCCGGCCAGGCTTCCTGCCCAGAGACAAGATGGAGCCAGGACCCCCTGGCCAGCCTGCCTCCCTAGGGGCGTGTGACAGATGGCAGCCCCCCGGGGTGGTTCTCACGCCAGGCTCCCATGCACGGGAAGCCGAAGCTGTGCCATGCTGGGATAAATCCTCCACTGGGCAGGGTGCCCTGGCTTTCCTGCCTGTCCCCCGCTCGGTCTCACCGGCGGAGGGCAGCGAATGCCAGGATGGGCTTGTTTCTCTGAATGGTTCACAGCAAATTCATGTCTCAGCCACCAGAGTCCGCTCCTGTGTGGACACGGCCGCGACGGGGCAGAGGTAGCGAAGGGAGCACGGTGGGGACGGAGAGGCGAGATGGCAGCCTCTTCCTCAAGCACCTGGGTCAGCACAGGGAAGGGAGCTCACACAACCACCCCAACTTCACGTGCTTTCACCAGGACAGCCATGGGGCAGGGGTGGCCTGGGCCCCCAGCTCCCCCAATGTTCCAGCATATGCACGGTCGAGAAGGGGTGACCACGAGGGCCGCACTCCCTGCGGGCTTCTGCTGAAGTGAGCACACGGCGCTCACGAGCGGCTCCGACACAAGGGCCGGCCTCGGTGGCTCTCTGGTTCCCGGCGGGGCAGGATGGGAGGGGCACCCCGGGGCAGATCCAGTCTGGCCAAAACTTTACAGCAGCCCATCGGGCACGGCGTCTAACCCTGTCACCATCGAAGAGGAAGCAGGGGGGGCCAGTGCTTGGGCTCTGGGATGTTCCAGCAGAGAAACTGTCACACAGGCCAGGGGGCCTGTCATGACCGCACCTGCAGAGCTCAACACCTGCCTGGGGGTGGCAGTGGAGGAGACATGGTCACTGGTGAGCAGGGACCGTGACGAGGGCTTCCTCCGGGGGTCTCGAGATGTCTACGTTCTGCAAAACATACACAAAACGCAGAACGTTCACTCTGTGGTCAGAACAGATGGACACCCACTGTCCTGCTGTCTACTTTACTCATCAGTGCAGCCTTCTAGGTTCATATACTCAACCTCCAGGAGCCCTGACTGTGGGACTCCAACCCCCAAATTTCCCTAAGAGCAAGGTGCCCAGGAGCGTCTCCATAGGTGAGTGGGCGGACAAGCACAGGAAGTCAAAGGCAGGGGAGGAAGGTGCTTGGGTCCTGCTCACTCCTTGCTCACGGGCTTGGCAGTGCCCAGAACAAGGCCATCCCACCTCCTGCCTCAGGCCTGAGGCAACTGGGAGAGAACAGTGGCTGGGGGCTCAAATCCTCACTGGTGGGGGCAGGGTAGGGAACCCTGCTCCTGGGGGTGCCCACCTCCTGGTCTAAGTCTCAGTGGGCAGGTGTCAGATGAGACCCCAGCAGCCTGTGTACCCCTCCTCATCTGTGACCTGCTCTGTCCTCTCACAGCCAGGGTGCAGGGCGCCCTGGACCTCCCAAAGCTGTCAACTACAGACAGGCCTCCCCGAGCCACAAAGCCCAGCTCCTTCCATGGCCTGCGGGGCTCAGGCCTGAGGGATAGGGGGCCTGACACTTTCCTTAGCTCCATGAGACGGTCCTATGAGTCCCCCAATCCTAGTGGTCCATCTTCTTGATTGTGGGCTCTCACAACCAGCACCTGCTGAAGCAGGTCACCTGGGGCCATCGTGATATGCCCGGACTCACAGGGAAGAAGACACAGCCCCCAAGGGTCCCCCTCTGGGTTTGCTGAACCAGACACTGCACGGGGAGGGACAGGTGCGACTCTGATACGGGATAGGGCAGGCTTCCTGGGGGCCCCTTTCCCATCTCAGTTCGCTCCCAAGAATTGGCTAGAGCCTGGGGATCCTGCCACCTAAAGGGAACCTGTGGTCAGCGGAAGTTGGCCTCTCGGAAGCCAGCATGCAGAGGGGGGCAAAGGGGCTGCCAGGGACCCTATGGGTCCCACTCTATAGATGCGGGGGTCAGCCCCCAGTGCCTGCTGGGTCCAGGGGCTTCTCTTACCATCACCCTGGCAGTCAGAGAGGGCCCACTGCCTTCTGGACTTCCCTCAACACAAAGGGCACCTGTTAGGACATGCCTTCCCCAGTGACCTCTGGGGGCCAGAGGGAGCCTGCAGCAGAGTCTTGGGACAAACAGGGAAGAGGCCTGCATGGTGGGTGGTCCCAGTGAGGGGGCAGCGCCTTAAGAACATCCACACATCTCTGCTGGTGGGGATCAAGGCCAAGGGGCTACAAGTGAGCAACCCAAGTTGTGCACCTTTGGCAGGGACCCAGAGTCCCCCATGCCCCCTTATGGGGGCAGGACCCCAGGAGCCAGGGAATGGGGTCCAGAAGGGAATGGGGTCCCTTGGCCTCAGTGGAAGAGGTAAGCAATGTGGCAGAGAGACCACCCATGGACATGGAAGGGGGTTCTAGGCAATACTTCGAGGAGCTTCTATCTTAAACAAGGCACTGGGGGAACACAGGGTCATGAACTGCTCTATAGCAGGACTGTCTCTGTCCAGTGCAACACACTCTTGAACCTGTAAGGCCCTTTCCCCCAACAAAGCACACACCATTTTAGTTTTTAAAGGTGCTCAAAGTTGGAAAGGATGCCCATGAGGCCTAAACTTGGAGGAGATCATAGAAGAATCCCCACCCGTCCCCTTGTAGGCCTCCTACTTCTTTCCCAGCTGAGACTCCTTCTCTCCCGGCTCAGACCTCTACGGCAGGGCTGCTGGGAAGCCACCATACCCAGGGTCAGGCACTTCCTACCCTGGTGGCCCAGCTCCAGGGACTTCCCCACTCCCCGGGCAGCACCCTTGGGAAGGCCTGGTCCAGAGCCATGACCTTGCCCCGACAACAAGAGAGCAGGCTTGACACAGAACTCAATCACTCTCTGGCAGGCACCCCAGCTGGCCCTGGGCCTGGAAGAGCCATGTCTGGATACCCCTGGGAATAAGCTCACCACCCCAGCCGTAACCCCGTTGCTACCTGAGGCCTGTCCCGGTGCGTGTTCACAGCCATCACATTCAGGAATATGGACTCCACTTTACAACCTGCCAAAGGTAAGATGTAAATCCATTTCCCCTCCTGGAGCCATAGAGGGTAGAAACTTCTCTCCGGTGGGGGCCCTGCGTGTCGTAGAACAGGCAGCCACTCTCCACCTCATCCAGTCCTCCCACCTTAGGCAGCTTTGGGGAGCACGAGAGGAAGGACGAGGCACACGTCAGCCCTGTGTTTATCATGTGCCACCGTGCAGCCTTGGTGAGAAGCCCAGACACCCAGGAGGGCTTCACTGAGGACATGAGCTGTCCCCTGCCAGGGCAGAGCCATCTAAGCAGCCCCAGGCCTGAGCTCCACGTTATCGCTCCGTGAGCCTTCAGGGCCCCCGAACCACTCATACCCCAAGCCACAAACACAAGGCCAAATCCACATCGCACCAGGGGCTCTGTGCAATGGCAACGAGGGGATGGGCACACAGGGGCCTGACATCAGCTGTCGCTGGGCTTTCTGGTGTTCTCCCAAGGATACGACCCCCTGAGGGGCGCCTCCTAGCCTGTGCTGAAGGGGAGGAGCTGAGACCCAGGAGCTTAGGAGGCGGCCTGAAGTCCCTTGCAAGCACAAGGAAAGGCAGAAGTGGGACTCGAAAGACTCCGCCCTCAAAATACTCTGAATATTTTAAGGCCCAGGTCCTGGGGACCACGGGGTTTTCAGAAAAAAACAAAAACAAAAACAGAAAAGCCCATCGTGCAGGCAGATGATGGTTAAGGATCGCTGGAAAGGCTTGTGTGGCCACAGAAATTAAAACAAAAACAAAACAAAAAAAAGGAAACTGGGAAAGGCAGTAGGTAGACAGAGAAGGAATAAGCCCCTAAGCCCCTAATGGGATTTTCAAGGGATCTGCGGAAACATCATGGAGCCCCGTGGAAAGCCAGTGTCTGGCAAGCAGGCGAATGTGCCAGAAGCTTCCTTACCATAAGCCACAGGGGTCAGCTTCAAGACGGTGTGCAGCGGACATTTGAGGTAGGGCAGCTGCTCTGTGGACACAGATGGGCAGGGCTGGCACACCAGGGACGCCCACATAACAGTCCCTCTGTCTCTCACACACACACACCCCACTTCCCCAGGGGCCGGCCCGTACCTGCCGCCTTATCAAGGAAGTAGGCCAGAAGACAGCGCATCACAGCCTGGTGACAGATGACCAGTACATTCTCTTGCCTCTCCAGCTCCATGATGACAGGCTCGAGGCGCTGGACCAGGTCCTCGTAGGACTGCAAGGGCAAGCGGGAAGAGTCCCTCAGGCCCTGCTCCAGCGGTAGTGACGGAAATGTTCTGGGTAGCAGGCTACCTCCTCCATCCCAGGACCTTCACTGTTCGGGGGGGCTATGGCTAGATATCCTCCAGCCTGGCACCCCGGGGGCACGGGCAGTGGGGGGTGGGCAGCTCCGTGCTAGGGCCTGTCTCTGTAGGACAGTGAGATGTCCAGCTTGAGAAGGAAGCTGGGAGGAGAGAAGAACTGGCAATCTGGGAAAGAGAATGCATCCTCTAGCCCAAGGTCAGGTCCCGGGAGGACTGGAGGGCCGGGCTGGGCCTCAGCCTGCCAGCCAAAGGGGCCATCTCCCTGCCTACCCACAGGGACCTCAGTGGAACCCCCAGCTGCTGGAATTCACACTGGAAACTGAGGACTGGGAGTAGAGATGCGGCACCCTTCCAGCCCATGGCAGACGGAACGCACAGAGAGAGCCATGGGGGTGGGAGGAGCAAAGACCCCCAGAACTTTCTGGAACATGACCCATCGGCATGCCTGAGGGCCCCGGAACAAGGATCCTCATGGTCGAAGTGCCCTGGGCCTCCCCTGGGTGCTGCAAGGTAGCCTATGAGGGAGCCCTTGGACCAACCCGTGGGCCCTGAGATGTAGAGACTTCGCCTGGAGATCAAGCCCTCTTTGCACACAGTGAGAAGGCCTTCAAAACATTTAAAACACAGCCTCAAGCTGGAGCCGAAAGTGCCCCCACAGGCTGACAGGGAGCAATGCCCCATAGTTCCCGGGGAATCCTAGATCAGTTCTTTCGGTAACTGTAATTTTCCTGCCTATTTCCCCCGCTGTATTCTCAACTTTGAATAGGCAACTGCTTTGCTTCTTTCTATGGTTATCTTGGTTAGTTTTAACTCTGAGCTCTGCCTCACAGTACCATGTGGGGAACAAATAATGCTCCCTGGAGCCTTACTTTCCCTGAAGATAGTCTAGCAGGGGGCCTGGCACCTGGGTTGGGGGGCAGCTTCTGCAAGTGTCCACATATGTGTGCATCTGTAGGGGTAACTTTATTTGGCCACTGTCCCAGGCCACCTCCCCGAAGTGGGAGATACCCAAGTCAAAGGTGACAGACGTCTGACCTGGGGCCTGGGCTGAGGCAGGAGCCAGCCTGAGGGAAGGGGTCTGAGCACATGGCTTCTCGTGGCCACGACTCAACTGGGGAAGGTCTTCTGGTCTGTATTCAGGACTGTGTCTGGAGCCACGGGGAGGACATGATCCCTGTGATACCCTGGGGAAGGGGAAAGGCAAAGATGGGGAACATTGGGGAGTAGGAACATAACAAGTCTCAGAGCTGGGAGTCCCGTGCAGCCATGTCTATCCGCCGCCGAAGGTTCGTGGGGACCGCGCGCGGCCTGGGCACCATGGCTGGGAAGTGGCAGAGATGACACACACCCAGCCTGGCCAAGCTCTGAGGTCAGGCCCCACCTGCTGCCCACACAGCCTCCACAGAGTCCCCTAGGGGCCCTGGGGCAGATGGCAGGGGGCAGCTGGGGCTAAGTCATATCCCACCTACCTCCCCCTTGGGGTACCGGTACCGGTACTTGTCCTGGTCCCGCAGGGCAAATTCCAGTGGATAATGATCTTGAATTTCTTCGTAGGTCATCTCCTCACAGACACCCTAAGGAGATATGGAGGTCGTCACATCTCGCATGCCAGGCCCGGGATCAGCCCTGTGTTGGGGACGCGGGGGAGGGCAGGCAGAGGGAACCAGGTTTACGGGGCATTTCCTGGGCCACGGGGGCTACCACAACAGTCTTTTTCATCCATCCAGTTTATGCCACAAAAATAAACAGGAATGTTAACTATGTGTCTTTCCTTGTGTCTTTTGTTCTCTGTGCTATAGAAATATGTATTCTGAGTTGTGGACTGTTGTACAAGCCATAAAGAAAGATTTTACTTGTGTCCTTCGACACACACACACTCATACGCAGTGTAGATTACCTTCTATAAATGCTATTTAAAAAAACAAAATCCAGCAAAGAACGCTGGTTGACAACAATAAGTGTGCTTTAAGGTCCCCGAGAGGGGAAGAAGCCATAAAATGTCCTAATAAAAAGTTGCTGGCCTCTGCCTTGTTCTAAGTTGTTTTCTAGACCAAGCCTTGGGGCAAAGGTGTCTATTAAGAAGGAAAGGCCAAAAGAAAAACTTTTAGCTGTAAATGTCTGTATGGGGGGAAAAAAAAAAGAAGAAAGATCTCAAATCAATAATCTGATCTTCCACCTTAAGATACTGGAAAAAAGAAGAGCAAGCTAACTGCAGAGCAAGCAGAAGGAAGGAAGTAATAAAGACCAGAACAGAAATGAATGTAACAGAAAACAGAAGACAGAGAAAAACAATGGAAGCAGAAGTGGGTTCCTTGATAAGATTAACAGAATTCACAAACCATAGATTGGCAAGAGAAAAAGCTCTAGTCACTATGATTAGGCATCACAGAGGAACATGACTACCAAGCTTCCAGAACGAGAAGAGACTCTAAGGGGCTATTGTGAACAACTCTGTGCCAACAAATGAGATAACTTACGTGAAATAAGAAAATTCTGAGAAAGACAAGCCATCTTTTTGAGTCAGATGTGCCCCTCCTGAAAGATACCATCAAGTCCTAATGCATGGTACCTCTGAGCGCGATCTTATTTAGAAGTAGGGTTTTAGGGCATCTGGGTGGCTCAGTTGGTTGAGTATCCGACTCTTGATTTTGGCTCAGGTCATGCTCTCCTGGTTGTGAGACTGAGCCCTGTTTAGGGCTCTGTGCTCTGTACGGAGTCTGCTTGAGATTCTGTGTCTCCCCTTTCCTCTGCCCCTCCCCCAGCTCACACGTGCTCTCTCACTCTCTTTCTAAAATAAATAAAACACATTTTTAAAGAGATTTTATATATTTATTTGACAGGGAGCGAGAGAGCACAAGAGGGAGAGTGGCAGAGGGAGAGTGGCAGAGGGAGAGGGATAAGCAGACTCACCTCTGAGCAGGGAGCCTGACCCAGGGCTTGATCCCAGGACCCCAGGATCGTGACCTGAGCTGAAGGCAGACACTTAACCGACTGAGCCACCCAGGCGCCCCAAAACAAACAAAATCTTTAAAAAAAAAGAAAAAGAGTTTTTTCAGATGTAACCAAGTAAATGAGGTCACCAAGGGTGGGCCCCAGTCCACTGACTGATGTCCGTTCAAGACGACCAAGTGAAGACACAGAGAGACACACACAGGGAAGAAGGCCATGCGAGGACAGAGATTGCAGCTGTAAATTAAGGAATGCCGAGGACTGTTGGCAAGCACCAGATACTCGGTAAAAATATGGGCATTGATAGTAATTCTAGTAAAGGCTCAGATGGAGTGAAGCATGGTAGAGAGAGCTTCTATCATTTTAGAAATACATATATCCTCACGAGCATAATGCTGCTAGAAATACAAACGTTGGAGCGCCTGGGAGGCTCTGTCAGTTAAAAAACCAACTCGAGACTTCAGCTGAGGTCATGATCTCAGGGTCCTGGGATCGCGCCCCATACCGGGTTCCATGCTTAGCAGGGAATCTGCCTGAGATTCTCTCTCTCCCTCTTCCTCTGCCCCACTGCCCTCACTCATGCTCTTTCTCTCTCTCTCTAATAAATAAATCTTTAAAAAGAAGAAAAAGAAAAAGAAATATGAATGTGAAAGGTACTTCTGGTGAGGCCTCAGAAGGAAATGGAAATGGTATTTTACTGGACACCAAAGAAAAGGAGATCTTTGTTAGAAAATGGCAGAGAGAAAAACCAAAAGAGACTCTTAATGTCATAAAACAAACTGAGGGGGGTGGGGGGAAGAGGGGTTGGGAGAGGGTGGTGGGGTTACATTATATGTTTAAATAAAGCTTAAATAAAGTTAAAAAAAAAAAAGAAAATGGCAGAGAGCTCGCTGAAGGATGTTCTACTGTTGGTAGGTTATAAAAAAAAAAAAAAGGCAGATGATAGCAAGAATTGGTAAGGATGCGGAGAAATCACACCCCTCAGGCACTGCTGGTGGGAACGTACAAGGCTGCAGTCGGGCAGTTTTCCGCAAGGTTAAATACAGAGTTTACCATGTGGGCTTGAAATTCCACTCCTCTATATACACCCAAGAGAAAGGACAAGGTGCCCACACAGAAGGCTGCACATGAATGTTCACAGCAACATCATTCCTAGGAGCCCCCAAATGCGTATCCCGCAAAAGCCCGTCAGCTGAAGACTGGATATGTCTTATGGGATACATCCATCCAACAGGATATGGGACAACATAACGGGATGAAGCTCGGACACTTGCTATCACACGCACGGACCTTGAAAACATGCTATGTGAAAGAAAAAAAACACTAAGTCACAAAAAAACCCCGCATAGTGTATGATTCCATTTATATGAAATATCCCCACTAGGCCAGTCCACAAAGACACAAAACAGATGAGTGGTAGCCTCCAGCTTGGGGGGGGAAGAATTGGAAGGAAATGGAGGGATGGGGTCAGGGTTGCTTTTTGGAGCAATGAAATGTTTGGGATTAATTGCGGTTGTGGTTGCAGAGCTATGTGACTATACTAAGAACCACTGAATTGTACGCGGTAGGTTGGTGAACCGGATGGTATGTGAATTATTTCTCAATAAAGCTGGTATTTTAAAAAAAAAAAAAACAAAACAGAAAAGGCCGTGAATTGTGGACTGAACTAAGGAAAAAAAAAAAAAACCACCCCAGTGTTGAAACAGAAGGCTAGCTCAAGGCTGTTTCCCAGAATCCAGGAAAAGAACAAAGATAAACACAGAAGAATGATGACTAGATCACAGATATTAGAAAAACTCGGAAGATAAAGAAGAGAATCCACCAGCATCTAGGAAAATAATCAGATTAACTACAAAGGAAAAAAAAAGAAACAACTGGGGTGGCCTAAGGCTTCTGTGTGAAGCCCAATGTTAGAGCCGGACTGAGTCCCTGCAGGGCGCACCCCGGCGGAAACATGGCCGCCGGCCTCCATGACTCCCAGCAGTCCCAGCTGATGGGAGCCTACAAGACGGTCAAAGGAGCTACAGGAGGGGTCACAGAAAGTGCTTACCCTTTTTCTTTCAAGATTTTAGTTATTTATTTGACAGAGATGACAAGTAGGCAGAGAGGCAGGCAGAGAGAGAGGAAGTGAAGCAGGCTTCCCGCTGAGCAGAGAGCCCAATGTGGGGCTCGATCCCAGGACCCTGAGATCATGACCTGAGCCGAAGGCAGAGGCTTTAACCCACTGAGCCACCCAGGCGCCCCAGTACTTACCCTTTTCAAGAGCTCACCAGTTCTCCCCCAAACTTCCTCCTTCCACTCAGTAGATAAATATTTAGTGAGTCCCTACTGTGTTGGGCACAAGGGAGACACAGTTCCTGCCCTCACGTGACCCAGCATCCCTCCCAGGGGCCGGAAACGCTTGGAAATGGCTCTAGCCGCTTGTCTTCTTCGCAGTCGTCACTTTTTTCCCCTTCCCCACATGTTGGTTCCTTGCACCTGGACCAGTTCCGACCGCCGGGCAGGCTGGCAGAAACAAGTGAATAAATGAGTAAAGGGCCTGCAGATCCCTCCATTCCTTTTTCTTCCTCGGCTGCCAGCCACATTCCAGATGTCCCCTTACCAGGCCACTGTGGGCCCCTCTCACTGGTCTCCCTTCTCCAGCCTGTCCCTCTTCCTCACCCCCAACAACACTGTTCTCTACGCCAGCTGGGGTCACCTTTCTAAATTCGTATCTGCTCTCATAACCAGCCTGCACTTCAGGCAATGGTGGCCTCACCTGTTTCAGAACAGCCCTCCAGGGAGAGCAACTGGAAAAGCCAGACAGAAAAAAAAAAAAAAAATTAAATTTGCTTGATATTATCATAGAGCAACAAGGCAGAGAGGCCGTGAGGGGCTGAGGTCTCGGAGAAAAGGGAAGCCCAAAGACAGAAACCTGGTACATGGCATCATTTCTCCCTTTGGGGTTGTGTTGCTTTGAAAGTGGCAGTTAAAAGGATGAGAAGCTGGGGGTGAGGGAGATGAGTGAGGGTGGTCCAAGGGTACAAAATTCCAGTGATAGATAAGTAAGTCTTGGGACACCTGGGTGGCTCAGTTGGTTAAGCGTCTGCCTTCGGCTCAGGTCACAATCCCAGGGTCCTGGGATTGAGTCCTGCATCAGGCTCCCTGCGCTTCTCCCTCTGCCTGCTGCTCCCCCTGCTTGTTCCCTCTCTCCTTCTCTCTCTCTCTCTCACACACACAAATAAATAAAATCTTAGATTATACATACATAAAAAAAAGATAAATAAGCTTTGGAGATATAACGTACATCATGGTGACTATAATTACAATACTTTGTCGTATATTTGAAAGTTGCTGAGGGGCACCTGGGTGGCTGGTCAGTTAAGCATCCTCCTTTGGCTCAGATCATGACCCCGGGGTCCGGCATCAAGTCCCAGGATCGAGTCCTGCATCGGGTTCCCTGCTCAGCGGGGAGTCTGCTTCTCCCTCTTCCCCCTCCCCACCACTCATGCTCTCTCTCTCACTCTCTCTCAAATAAATAGACAAAATCTTAAAAAAAAAAAAAGAAAGAAAGTTGCTGAGAGATCAGATCTTAAAAGTTCTCCTCACACACACACACAAATGTATAACTCTGGCAGGTGACAGACGTTATTTTAATCATTTCGTAATATATCTCTACCAAATCCTCGTGTTGTGCACCCAAAAGTAGCACACTGTTACATGCCGATTATATCTCAATAAAACCGAGGGTGAGGCGGGGAGGAGGAGAAGCCAAGCAGGAAGTAGGGACTGAGTGGACAGAAGCCTGGCCGAGCTGGCGACCATCTTGGGCTGTGGGGCCAGAAACAGAAGCTTGGGCCCACAAGCTTTTCCATCAGAACCTTACAGGCCACATTCTAGGAGAAGGAAGAAGACCAGAACATTGATTGCCCTCTACAAAGATCAAAACGCAGCTTAGCAATTGCTGCTCTATGCCTGAGTTGACTACGGTCACCCACCCCAACGTGCTGCCCAAAGTGAAAGTTAATCCTCTGGAGAGAGACAAACATTCGCCTGGGCCTAAATTGTGTCCAGCACAGTTCATCCAAAACGTCCAGCTCCTAGTCAAACATTGGGAGTGTATCCAGAATACATAAAGAACTCCTAAAAACCACCAAGAAAAAAAAAGGCAGACAATCCAGTCTGGGAAGAAAAAGAACAAAAGACCTCACAAAAGATATCCAAATGGCCAAGAAACAGATTAAAAAACTACCATAATTAAAATCATGTGATACTGCAAGTCATACTTAATATAAAAGTAGGTGAAATAAATCAATAGGGAAAAAATAGATGGGTGGTTATAGGTAAGTGAGTTAACTGGGGAGAGATCAGTTTTTAAGGCTTATGGTTGGAACACCAAAAGAAATTTTGGTTGGTCAGGATAGTTAAATTCAAAAGAAGGGAAGAGGGGGGCAGGGATCCAATCCCTAAAAATTGAAGGAAAGTGAAGGAGAGAGCTCTCCCGGGGCCTTGGCACAGTCGCCCTGGCTGAGCTCTGCAGAGCCCAGGAGCACTGAGCAGCAGAGGGCGGGGGTAGTGAGGGTCCGTGGGGATGGTGAGCAGGCGGGGATAGTGAACACTGGGCAAGGGAGAGGCAGGGATTGCAGCGGAGGGTGGGTGCACTGGGGCACCGAGCAGTGGAGGGCAGGCATTGGGGGTACCCAGCAGTGGAGGGCTGGGGGCACTAGGAGGTCAACAAAGGGCAGCTGATTACCGCGTCGATCTCGTTGAGGACCTTCCACTGCTCATACGGCACACCCAGGGCCTCAGCTGTCTGGATGGTCCTCTTCATCTGGCTTGTCCAGACCTTCAGGTCCTTTATGTTCTGATCACGGATGAACTGGGCCAGACTTCTGGCAAACTGAAATGCATCAGAAGCAAATTCAGACCCACAGACCCAAGGTGGTCCTTCAAAGGACCACAAAGCCATAGGGCACAAGAGAATCAGTGCCCACCCAGCCTCAGAACACAGAACACAGAGAACTGACCTCCTGAGAGCACCCACACCCCCAAGTACTGTCCTTACACGTTCTCACCAGATGTTCTGGATTCCAGCTGTGAAGCATTACGCCCCTCGCCATTGCCCACCTCCCAACCAGATGGCCCGGACCACATGGCCTTCCTACAGAGGCCTGAGCATCAACCCCAGACTGCGGAGCTGGGGGACTTAGTTGCAGGGACTTGGGTCACTCTCATAATAGCATGCCTCTCCAAAGAAAGGGGCTCAGCTGGTGACAGCTCACATGGAAGCCAGAGATCCAAGCGTGGTGCTTGGTGACTTTCCCTACATGATAGAACATTCCAGATTGAATGAAGGTCATCCACCTTGATTACACATGAGCTACGCGAGCTGGAGCCAGGCCCATTGAACACATGCATACATGCACCCAGCTGCCCACGGCTCCCCCCACCACCCCTGAGCAGGCCAGCACACACGCGCACACACACACTGACCTCCCTGCCCCGAGGGGACAGGCCTGGGTCCCCCCCGATCCGGCCCTTGAGGTTGAGCTCGCTTTCCCCATGCCGGCAGAGGTAGATGGAGCGGGGGGTCACGTGGATGTTCATGAGGTAGTACACGATGCGGCTCTGGATGTGGTCGGCCACGCGGTTCACCACGTAGCTCTGCCCCACGTCCATGATCTTGATGTAGGACAGATCCCTTTCCAGAGAGAAGGGCGACAGAGACGTGTGAGTGTGACTGCGCCCCCAAGGGCTCAGCACACCAGTCATCGGAAGTGGCCACAGAGCTGTGTGCTCTGGACCACCAGGCTTGAGATCATGACACACGGGACAGGCAGCGGGTGTGCAAGTGACGGGATGAGGAGGGAGCAACACAACACTTGGGACATCCAGACAGACCCCGTGAGAGGTGCTCAACACTTATTGTGTTTCCAAAAGGTGACATCGAAAGAGTCAATCATACACATTGTGACTGTCACCCCTGCTCTGTGGCCCCCCCAGACCCCACCTGCCTACCTCTGAGCTCTCAACGCACAGTCTGTAAAGTGAAGAAGAGAGAGTTTTTTCCAGGCTTGACCTTCGGGTAGCTGGTAAACCTTCTTCGCCTTCCTTCCCCTGGCCAGCCACCCCTGGACCTGCCTCTCCTTCCCCCAGGAAGCCTGCTCCTGTACCCCAGCTCAGCAGCTCCCCTTGCTCGCTCAGGCTGGGCAGCGGGGCAGCTGGGAGAACACGCTCACTTGTCTGTTTATGTTTGCTGGGTGCTGGGGAGGCAGCAGGAGGAAAGGTGGCGTTTCTCAGGCATCGTGCTCAGGCTGGCCTGGGGAGGCCGTCTGAAGATTCTCAGCTGAGTTCTCACTGTCTGGCCCGAGGGCCTGGGTTTAGGTTTAGGGTTGTTAAACAAACACCAATAAAAACAGCAGCATCATTAACTGAGGAATCTGACAGGAGCGGCTCCATCTGGCTAAGCCCCTCTCGTGAGGTCACGTCACAGAACCACGAGAACCACTGTGCTGGGGTGACCGGAGAAACACGAAAAACCATAGGGGCCCAGGCAGCGGGTGCCGACTGGCTTGTGCTGGCCACAGACTCTCAGTCAGTGTAGGAACTGTTCTGTAAAGATGCCCAGAAATCCTCTCTCTTCCAGGCATCTGTTCCCCCTGGTTTGTATGCACGAGATGTTCTCATATGATTATACAGGACTCATGCCCAGGTTTATATTCCAGATGTTCACGTGATGCTACATAACTTACCCTGTTGCCTACGTCTTGGCTATGATCTGTGACTATTCAATACTTTACCAGGGGCCACAGTGTTACTGACTTAACCACTGCCCCCACTTAGGCTGTTACACAGAAGTGGGCAAACTATGGCCAACAAGTCAAATTCGGCCCGCAGCCTGTTTTTGTAAATAAAGTTTTATTGGAATATGAGTCATGCCCATTTATTGACATATTGTCTATGCCTCCTTTGCACTACAGTGGCAGAGTTAAATAGCTCAACAGAGACTGTTCCCAAAGCCTAAAATATTTGCTACCTGACCCTTTACAGATAGAGTTTGCTACTATAAGAGCCTTAACTGGATGCCCCTTGCGGGTCTGAAGACCCCTCCCCACCCAACACTTACTCTTGCTGGGTTTGCCATTCCAGAAGGAGCCTGTGGAGCTAACCAGCACAGGCCACTGCCAGCTGTGTGTAGACAGGATCTGGGTGCTCCTCCCCACTACCCCACTGCCTCAAAACACAGACTGTGCACTCACAGAATATGAAATGTTTGCAAATGCCCTGCAGGAAGGCCCTCCACACAGAAATTAGGCTTGATTTTATAAAAGAATAGCAGAAAATTCTTTTCTTTCTTCCTTTTTTTCTTCCTTTCTCCCTCCCTTCCTTTCTTTTTAGTAAGCTCTATGTCCAATACAGGGCTTGAACTTATGACCCTGAGGTCAAGAGTCACATGGAGTAACAGAAAATTCTGACTTGCAGAGCCCCACATAAGGTAATGGGGGTTCTGCAAGTCACCTCTGGCCCACAATTTCTGCCCGAAGGGAAGAAACAAGGCCAGAGCACCTCTGCCTGTTGGGGCAGCCCTTCAGACACCACCCCGGCGAGTCACAAGGAGGCAGCTGAGCGGGACCCCCGCCCACCACGCACCATAGCTGCAGGATGTGGTGATCGCCTCACTTACCTGTCCAGGTCCTCATCCAGCGACTCATACGAATTCTCATAGCACTCAATGCGCCGCATGAAATCTTCCGTGGCCTCATCACTGTCGTGGTTCACGTAGTCAGGGCTGCCCAGTTTCACTTGCTGCCGGACCAGGCACAGAGCAAGGACACATGAGGGCTGGAGGCCAGGCAGGGCCAGAGACCAAGGAGGATGCTGGGCAGGGGGTGAGGGGAGGCTGAGCCAGAGGCCAGGACAAGGATGGGGCATGAGGCTGGAGGCCGACTCTGGGAGACTTTTCCGTTAGGAAGAGTCCAGCAGTCCCCTGGTCTTCATTCTCACACTAGTGCCGGCAGACTACTACTGGGCGGCCGAAGGTGGGAGTCCTCATCTTTGTGGCACAGCAGGAGGTGAGGCCACAGGGGCAAAGGGCCTGGAAGCCCCTTCCCAGCTGAACCATCTCCCCCAACCCAGATGTTCATTCCTCGGATAAGGAGATAGTGGACAGGGCATAGGGGAGAGAGGTCAAATCTCTTTCTCTTTCTAAATATAAACATCGCTTCCTACCCCCAACTCCCTGCCTCCAGAGGCTAAAGCTCCTCTCCCACCATCCAGGGAATGATGATAGGGAAAGGGAGAGGAAGCCAAGAGGAGGGAGCAAGAGTGCATGCCCCCCAGCTACATGGCCCTCTGCATGGCAGTCTCTGATCACCTGAAGTGGCGTTGTACGGCTTTCCCCAGCCACACCCAAAGAAAGGCCGCCCTAGGCACCCGCAGACGGACCTCGCTGTCCCATGCCACGTCCGCTGCATTACTACCCCCCACAAGGTCAGAGACACCACTCACCACGATGTTAGCAGCTATGACCTCGGGATCCACACAGATGGACTCCACAAAAAAGGTCTACAGCAAGGACGAGGCCGGGCAGGAGGGAAGGAACCACAGACACATTCAAGGCACTGGGCCTGGCTCCACGGAGCTCCCACCTCCCTGAGGGCCAAGCTGACCCCAGGGCCCTTCTTCTGGGGTGGGGACAGGCTTGAGAAGCCCCAAACCAAACTAGGTACCACCCTACCCAGAACCCTCCCACAAGACACCTACCTCCCTGGAAAGAAGAGCCCGGGCAGAAAGGAAACAGCAACCCCTATACCCCACATCCACCCAGAAGCCCACGTGCCTGATACCTGTACACATCAGGAGGCTGTGACAGGGGCCTGGGGGTCCGAATGTGCCACAGCCCAACCAAGGAGGTGGACCAAAGACACCTCACCTTGTAGCCATTCTGCTCCCCAAAATTAAAGATGGTCGCTCTCCGTTCTCGGGTGGTATTTGTTGCATCAAAAACCTAGGACCAAACCAGGGTTAACTCGGACTCTGGCCCCAGAGCGAGGGAGGTGGGAGGCCAGCCAACAGCAGCTGCACAGGAACCATTTTTTCTCAGGGGGACCAGGTGGTGCCCAGGCCACCTGCCTGGCCAGTCTCTGCAGGGCCTGGGCCAGGCCTTCCCTTCCTTGAGGAACAAGGAAGCTGGAAGGAGTGGGTGCCTGTGCTCCCGGCAGGCACTCAGTCCGTGCTTGGCCAACAGGACTTCCTGTAAAACCAGTTAAACATGGAGTGTGGAACCCCCATTTATCGTCACTCCATCCTGAGACTCCGTAAAGACGGGAAAAGAAGAAGAAAGAGAACAGGAGAGATGTTAGCAGAATTTTGGGGACTGACTCAGAGAAAGAGAAAACCAAACACAAGCCCTCAGCCAGCAGAGCACACCCACCTGTTACCGAATGGGGAGCATCAGGAAAGGGACCCAGATGTCTCCAAGAAAAGGGACAAGTGTGCAGTGGAAACGGGGGCACTGCTTGGTGATGAAACTAAGAGCAGGTGGCGCCCCAGGCGCTCTCCCTGCCCTGTCCAGCCAGGCTGACCCGCCTGGGCCTCTTTGTGAACCGTTGGGGCCTGTCCATGTGATCTCAGGGGTGACCCATTCACTCGCATGTCTAAAACCAGGTTTTAAGGCATAATTTTTTTTTTAATATTTTACTTATTTATTTGTCAGAGACAGAGAGAGAGAGAGAGAAGGAGATCACAAGCAGGGAGAGTGTCAGGCAGGGGAAGAAGCAGGCTCCCCACAGAGCAAGGAGCCCGATACGGGGCTTGATCCCAGGACCCCGGGATTATGACCTGAGCCAAAGGTAGACACCCAACCGACTGAGCCACCAGGTATCCCGAGCATCACTTTTTTAAGAGGGCATTCAACCAGGGCTCATGGGATGCTCCAGCAAAACCTCAACATGAAAAAACAGAGACTACATAGAAAAGAATAAAAGGAACTATGAGGAAATGAATATGGGGCAGGGAGCAGAAAGAAATGTCAAAACAAAACAAAACAAAAAACCCTTACAACTATTATCTAAAGAGAGATACAAAATACTGTAAGAACCCTGAAACAGAAACAGAGTTCTAAAAAACTGGAACACTCAAAGATAAGAAATATAGAATTTAGAGATTAAAATACAATCACAGAAATTCCTTAAAAATTCAACTGGATGCTTATATAGTAATGTTGAGAAAGTCTCCCTGAAAATAGAACACAAGTGACACAAGATAGGAAATCGGGAGAGAAAAAAAAAGATAAAACTAGGGCTCAGGTCCAGCATGAAGCCACCGGGAGTTCTTGAAAAAGCAGCTCAGAAAATTGGGAGTGGAGCAGAGAATCAATTGTCAGAAACCAGTGGGGGTGGTTTATTAAAGCAATATGACATTTTCTCTGACCTGTTAGAAAAGAGTTTTGCATTAGAAAGGATGGCCCTGGGACCCAGCATGATGGAGAAGACCCACCACAAGGCTGTTAAGTTCTCCCCAGAGAAAAGGACATGAGCAGCCCCAAGAGATGAAACTTTTGGGAAGATGAGCAAATCAGAATGCCAGCAGGCTTTTCCACACTACTCTAGAAGCCATACTACAACAGAGTGATGTTGTGGAAATTCTAAAGGAAAAATACTTCCCACCTAAACCCAACCATCAGATCTAAGGATGAAAAGCCATTGCCAGACAAGCAGGATCTCATGCAAGGTAATTCCCAAGTACCTTCCTTGGGAAGCTACTGGAGGATGAGCTCCAACAGAACAAGTCAGTAAATCAAGGAAAAAGAAGACATGGGGGCTAAGAGCAGGGCTTCAGCTGGGGAGCCAGGATGAGGGAACTCCTGAGACCAAGAAGGGGACTGAGCCAATGGAGCTGGGAGATTAAGAGCTTCAGGAACCACACCTCCAAGAGGAAAAAGGAAGGAAAAAGCAGCTCCTGTGTTCTACTGCATAGGGTGAGGAGAGGGGCCTTTCCCATAGATACCCTGGCTCAACCTGGTCCCACCCATCCATCTGACAGGAGGGGCCAACACATCCTTGGAATTCCATTACCCAGGATTCAGCAGGTTCCAGGAACAGCCACTAAATGTGTGGCAGGATTCTCTCCAGCCCAGCAGAAATCACACTTGTCAAGACTTACGTATTACGATAACCACATGTGGTGACCAACAATGTGAGTATCCGGAAGGAAGACCGACTAGGTCAAACGCAACCACAAGTCCAGAGGGAAATTCCCAGCATACACCCAGCCTCTGGCTTCCTTCTGTATAGTGACTGTAGACTTCCTCCCAGGGCCCGGCACCCATGGGCTGCTGTAGCCACTACACACCCTCCCCTCCCTGCCAGGCACCTGACAAGCAAAAGGGTGGATGTAGTTAGGCTTCCCACATGTCAATCCCCAAAGACACTGGGATGTCCTACTCACCGCCACATGGCCCCCCTCCTCACTGAGGAACCGCCGGACGTCACGGAGGGCTGCCAGTGCACACTGCCTTCAGAAGAGAAAACACAGGGTCAGCCTCCCACCTGACCCTGGAGGCAGGAGGGCCACAGATCAGAGACACATCCTACCCTGACCAGGGAGGGCCCAGTCCCTGGGGCCCCTTCCCTTCTTAAGGTCTCTTTCCCTTTGAGGCTCTTTTCAGTACTTTACTAACTCTGCTCCTGTAACCCGAAGGCTATGTGCTCCTGGCCACTGGGGATATATGTGTTTTTTAAGATTTAATTAATTAATTTATTTGACAGAGAGAGAGAAAGAGAGACAACACAAGCAGGGGGAGCGGCAGGCAGAGGGAGAGGGAGAGGGAGAAGCAGACTCCCTGCTGAGCAGGCAGCCCAATGCAGGACTCGATCCCAGGACTCAGGGATCATGACCTGAGCCGGAGGGGGATGTTTAACCGACTGAGCCACCCAGGCACCCCCAAAATAAGCACTTTTAAAACTAGACGGTTCCCTGTGTGTGAGTGTTGGGGGCTGGGGGTGGGGAGAGAAAAGACACTGTCACTGGCCCCCAGAGCGACATTACACTTAATATTCCATTTGCTTTCCTGGAAGAGCGAATATGTGAAACTACCCCTTCTGGAGGAGGGTGCTGTGTCTCTGCCTCTTGCACCTGTGTCCACGGACCCTCTGGAAAGTGAAAGCTTCCCCATGACTAACCATCGACTATATCGCCTTCAGAACATCTCAGCCTTTTGGTTTACTGCTGCGAAGTGGGCTGCCATACATAAGGTCTTCCTCATTCTATCCCTTTCTCCTCTAAGGTCTGGAGACAGGCAGATCGCTCTGGCCTTTTATATATTACCTGCATTTTTAAAAAAAGATTTTATTTATTTATTTATTTGACAGAAAGAGAGAGAGAGATCACAAGTAGGCAGAGAGGCAGGCAGAGAGAGGGAGAAGCAGGCTCCCCGCTGAGCAGAGAGCCCGAGGGGTTCTGGGTCCTGGGACTCTGAGACCATGACCTGAGCCAAAGGCAGACACTTAACCCACTGAGCCACCCAGGCGCCCCCTACCTACACTTTCTTGAAGCAAGAGTAAAGTTAGAAAGTTAGATGTTCTTCCATTTGTTTGATCTTCGGATTTGGTACACAAACCTGCAGCTCAACCAAGGACTGAGCTGTGGGGCCTTTCACCAGCCAGGCCCCAGGGCCTGAGCATGGAGGCACAGGCCAGGCAGAGCAGGGGGCCGGCCGCTGGGGTCAGGGGTAAGTTGGTGGCACAGCTGAGTCCAGGTCCCCAGAAGCAGCAGCAGCTCTGCTCCTATGCCTCTTTGTGACCTTTTTGCACCCCAGTGGGTCTTTTGGTTAAAACTTTAAAGAGCTTTCTTCTGGGGCACCTGGGTGGCTCAGTGGGTTAAGCCTCTGCCTTTGGCTCAGGTCATGATCTCAGGGTCCTGGGATCGAGCCCCGCATCGGGCTCTCTGCTCAGCAGGGAACCTGCTTCCCCCTCTCCCTCTGCCTGCCTCTCTCCCTACTTGTGATCTCTCTCTCTCTGTCAAATAAATAAATAAAATCTTTAAAAAAAAACAAAAGAGCTTTCTTCTGCCTAGAAAAACCCTGAATTCTGAGAGTCTGGGCAACACATTTCTGGAGCCATTTCTGGCCAGCTGTGTGAACACCCTGGATCCCAGACTAAGACTGGCGGGTTGCTCTGGCTGAGGCAACACCAGGTGAGGGGGATCTCGGGGCTCCAGTGGAGACGTGGGACCAACAGCCCGGGCACTGGAGC
>RCUC01069603.1:0-12435 GCA_003697995.1 Taxidea taxus jeffersonii | reverse complement strand
CTTCTCTCCCGGTGCAGCCCAGGTTCCGCGGGGACAAAGGCCATTGGTCCTGCACTAACTCTGGTGGGGCTGGTAAGGCTAGGAAGCCTGAAATCCACCCGGAGCAGCTACTAGTGGGTGATGTGGGGCGCTTTCCTCCCCATCCCACCCAGTAAACACACCCGCCTTTCCCCTCCAGGAAGAGCCCCTCTGAGGATCCCGCAAAGGGACCGGTGCAGGGCAGAGGGTCAGTTTGGGAAGGGCCTTTCAGGTGTGGCAGCTAGCTGTACCTTGTGTTCAAAGGCCAGCAGGTGAAACAGGTAAATATATAAAATATCAGGGAGGCCTGCTCAGGTCGGTGTAAGTGTGTGTGACCACACTAGCACCCCAAACTCTCAGACCCCCTTGTCCTCACCCTGTGCCTAGAGAGAAGCCTCCCAGGAGCGCTGGGCGGAAGCCAACATCTGGAGGGCTTCCATGCCAGGGGAGGAGACCTGGGCCTGGTCTCGTTTAGGGCTACGGAGGGGTTACTGGTTGGAGCTGGGCTCCAGCCGGGTCTTTGGCCCTGAAATGAGGAAGCCAGGGTCCAGACACAGGCGGGGAGCAGACTGTGGGACTGGGTGTTGAGGGAACCACAAAGTGACTTGCCCCCAGGAGGGTGTCCAAGTTTCCTGGCCTTGGTTTTCCCTATGAGTATGTATATGCCACCTGAATGAGCCTGTCTGTCCAGAGCTGCCCTCTCTAGGGGCCCAACAGGACAGCTTCCCCTTCAGACTTTCCCTTCCTTCAGAAGTCCCTCTCTTTTGGGTTATATTCAGTGTGCCTCCCCTGGGGGGCTGGCCATAGAATGCCAACTCTCAGCCTGCTCCCCTCTTCCCTGACCGTGAGGGCAGCTGCCTGAGTGGGGGACACTTGGGGTGAGCCACACTCCAGCGGCCCCCTCATCCAGACGGCCACTTGGAAGCATGGCTATGGAAATCTACCCTTCAGGTAACTGGGATGACTCAGAAAACTGTGTGTTTTACTGCGAAGCAACGCTGGGGTCATGTCCTCGCTTTGGTCAGAGCCCGCATGGCTCTCGTGTCTTCTGAGGCAGGACCTCTGAGCAGCTTTGGCATAAATGTAACTTCCTCGCTCCTCAGTAGATTCCTAGCAGGCTCTTGTTTGCATGACTGGAGAAGAATCCTCCTGGAGTCAGGCTGGTGTTCTTGGCAGAGAAAAGAGGATTTACTGAGAAAATACAAGCGTAAACCAGATTGTGTGTTGTGTTTTGTGTGTGTGTGTGTGTGTATTGGAGGAGTTGGCAAAGATAGAATTCCATAGGAGTTGTGGACAATTAGGGTTTGTTCTCTTTCTTGGACCTGCCTTTATGCTAACATTCCTGAGTCTAGACTGAGGTAGTTGATTCTCCGGGGTCACTCTCCCCCTCAGCTTGATGTTTGGTTCAAAACCAGATGGTGGGTCTGGCAGTTCCTGAAAGAGTTAAATCTAGAGTTACCAAACTCTACCAAACAACCTAGCAAGCCCACGCCTGGGTGTACATACTCAAGAGAGCTGGAAGCAAATGTCTGCACAAAAACTTGGACACAAATGTTGGCAGCAGCACTATTCATAACAGACAAAAGGTGGGGAAAACCCCATGTCCGTCAACTGACCGATGGAGAAACAAAATGTGGGGGCTCCTGGGTGGCTCAGTCCTCAAGTGTCTGCTTTCAGCTCAGGTCACTGTTCCAGGATCCTGGGATCAAGCCCTGCATCAGGGTCCCTGCCCAGTGGGAGGCCTGCTTCTCCCTCTCCCACTCCCCCTGCTTGTGTTCCCTCTCTCGCCATGTCTCCCTCTGCCAAATAAATAAATAAATCTTAAAAAGCAAAACGAAACAAAATGTATCTCCATATGATGGAATGTTAGCCACAAGAAGGAAAGAATCCTCATAATATGCTGCAGTTCGGATGACTCTTGGAAACGCTGTGCTAAGGGAAGGAAGCCAGGCACAAAAGGTAGGGAACAGGTGAATCTATAGAGACAGAAAGATGAGTGGTTGCCAGCGGCTGGAGGGAGAAGGGCATGGGGAGGGATTGCTAATGGATAAGAGGTTATTTTGGGGAGTGAGGAACATGTTCTGGGATTAGATTGTGGCGATGGTTGCACAACTTTATGAATGTACTAGAAACTGCTGAACTGTATTCTTTAAACTAGTGGAATATAGGAGTATCTCAATTTATAAAAATAGATAGTAGGAGGCCTGCCCTGTTTTTAAACCTTTATTATTTCTATCAAAATGACATATTCAAGGGGACCTGGGTGGCTCAGTGGGTTAAGCCTCTGCCTTCGGCTCAGGTCATGATCTCGGGGTCCTGGGATCGAGCCCCATATCGGGCTCTCTGCTCAGCGGGGAGCCTGCTTCCCTCTCTCCCTCTCTGCCTGTCTCTCTGCCTACTTGTGATCTCTCTCACTGTCAAATAAATGAATTTAAAAAATCTAAAAAAAAATGACATTCAGTTAAAAATTTTCAAGCAATACCAAAAAAAAAAGAAAGAAAGAAAAAAGAAAAAGAAAAAGGCTCAAAGAGGAAAGTAAAACTATCACCTGGTGACTTCTATTAGCATTTTGGTTTGGAGCTCAGTTCCAGTCAGAGTGTTGAGGGTTGAACTTGGACAAATTATTAAACTGTTTTCCAAGATGGGGACAGAAATCCACAGCTGCTGGGTACAGAGGTACAGATAAAAGCAAAATGAATGCTAGCCGACGGAGTCATCATGTGTCTGTGTCTGTGCACAGTGGGTTAGGCTTTTTTTAAAAAAAGATTTTCTTTATGTATTTGAGGGAGAGAGCATGAACAGTGGGAGAGGGAGAGGGAGAAGATGATTCCCCACCAAGCAGGGAGTTTGATGTGGGGCTCGATATTGGGACTCCGGGATCATGACCTGAGCAGAAGGCAGACGCTTAACTGTCTGAGCCAACCAGGTGCCCCCAATGTGATGAGGCTTTACATGCTGTTACTAGACTTTTTCGTAGACACCTTTTTCCCCCCGCTGAGACTTGATGCTTTTAGAGTGGTTTTAGGTTCACAGCAAAGCAGAGGGGAGGGCACCATGATTTCCCCGGTGCCCCCTGCCCCCGCACAGCCCCAGCTTCTCCCTCCCACAGCCTCACTCAGCAGGGTGGCACAGTTGTTACCGTTGATGAACCTCTGAGGACATAGTCACCTGAAGACCGTAGTTTATATCGGGGTTCATGGTTGGTCTCGTATGTTCTATGGGTGTAGTGTTGTCATGGACAAAATTTTCATGTAAAAAAATCACCCATTCTGAAAACAGATGGCTCCAGAATATTCCATCGTGGGGGTATATAATAGAGTCATCTGCCACTTATGGAGGATTTGATTGGCTGTGGCATTACCCGCTGATCGAGGCTGTTCGAACGGCTCTACTGTTAGTTTGGAGTGTAGGACTCAACATCATCCATGGCCCACGTGCTTTTTGACCGCCTTTAGGGTGTGTAGCTGGAACACAGGTCTGTGGCTTAAGCTCACGGATTCGGTGTTTCCAGAGTAGTTGTGGCCTCGAAGAGTCTAACTGTCCTCAGGGTCAGGCATGACTTGGCACTGGAAGAGCCAAGGGAGCGTTGGTGTGTCCTAGAGCCTTGGGCAGGGGAGGCTGCTGAGGAGGAAGGGCGGAATGGGCTGGAGAGCTGCCAGCCCCCATCTCCCAAGTAGGGGTGCCAGAGGCCAGTAGGGGAGAGGGACAGGTTCCAGGAGAGGCCTCAGGCAGCCTGGAGTGTAAAAGCCCTTCCCCTCCCCTGGCCTAGCTATGGCAGCCCCTCAGGGGCCTGGCTCTGCCCTCAGGCCCCAGGCCCTCCACTGGGAGTCCGGAGAAGCAGTCTGCTTTCATGGAGGGGTTATCTAGGCCAAAGTTAGCCGTTTGGAGACGCCAGCTGATGACCCTTGGGGGCTGAGGGAGCAGGGATTCAAGTCCTTTGGCCAACCCACTGTCTATCAGGCTTAGGCTGGGGTCCCAGGGCTTTCCTCCCTGGGTGCTTATAGCCCGGGTGTAGGCTCGAGAATGGCCCTGGCATCGTAACATGTGTCTACTGGGACCTGTCACCTGCCCTCCTGGCCTCCCCACCTTGTTCCCCAAACTTCTACCCCTTCCCTTCTTGCCCCTGGACTTTGTGGGCTAAGCTTTGCCTTTGGTGGTGAAGGCCCCTGGCCCCACTGTTTTTCATGGCTCCTCCTTGAGCTGTCCTGGGTAGTCTGGTGTGACCTGACCCATGCTGGACCCCATCTCCCCAGCATGCTATGTATCCTCTCTAGTGCCCGTGTCCAGCCAACTTGGAAACCGAGTTCTCTGGGTTTTCCCCAACCTCCTTTCAGGCTGCTGGCCCCAAGAGCAGGCTGGCACGGAGGGGGCTGTGTTGGAGGGGGCTGGTGATGCAGCTCTTCCTTAGCCCTCCACATTTACAGGCTCTGCTCAGCTCCTGGGATCCTCTCCTGACCTCTGGCTGGGTCTTTGGGCTCTCTTGGGTCCCTGCCCCAGGATATTCTCATTCTGGCCCAGTTGGCAGATTCAGCCTGATGAACACTCAGGGGACCAGCTCTGGATGACCTTTTTGAAGGCCTAGAGCAGTGAAAATGGCACTGCCGGCTGGAGACTTGTCTTGGTCATGGCGCTGCTGAGGACTTAGTTTCCTCATCTGTAAAATGGGTGGAATGTACAATGCCTCAGTGTATTGGGGACCATTTAGCCAATGAGAAACAGAGTTAAATCTTTTCTAATTTCCTGTGCCAAATCCCCCTCCCCCATACCCAGGTTCTCTCTCCCCCAGGGGAGAAAGGAAGCAGCGGGTATTTGAATACCAATGAGAACAGTGCCTGGAGGTCCATAAGTTGCCTCTCTAAGTGTGGGAAGATCTGGGGGCCATCTTGAGGGGTGACCCTGTCCTGGAAACTTAGGTATGCAAGGCTATCTCAGGGCGTCTCCTCCCATTACAGGGGGCAAATGGGGGCCCAGAGAGGGGAGGGATTTTGTCCCAGGCCACACAGATGATGCAAAACAGAGTAGTGGCCTTCCCCTTCCCTGTAGTGCTGCCTGAGAGGATCCCAGATGACCTGGAACACACTTCTACATTGAGCCTTCAGGCAGCTTGCTGTCTGTCCTTCAAGGTTGACCTTCAAGGTTGAGTTCAATTTCTGGGATGCCTGGGTGGCTCAGTTGGTTAAGTGTCTGCCTTTGGCTTGTGTCATAATCCTGGAGTCCTGGGATGGAGTCCCGAGGTGGTCTCCCTGCTCAGCAAGGAGTCTGCTTATGCCTCTCCCTCTACTCTCTCCCTCTCTTTTCTCTCCATTGTTTTCTCTCTCTCTCTCGTTCTCTGTCAAATAAATAAGTAAAATCTTAAAAAAAAAAAGAAAATGTTGGGGCATCTGGGTGGCTCAGTGGGTGTAAGCCTCTGCCTTCGGCTGTGGTCATGATCTCGGGGTCCTGGGATCGAGCCCCACATTGGGCTCTCTGCCTGGTGGGGAGCCTGCTTCCTCTTCTCTCTGCCTGGCTCTCTGGCTACTTGTGATCTTTCTGTCTTTGTCAAATGAATAAATAAAATCGTTTTAAAAAATGTTTAAGTTCAATTTCTTATTTCCTTGCTTTCCTTCTCTCCACATCCCACCGCCCACAGCCTTGAACTTCCCCTCTCTGAAGCCCATAGCAGCTGTTGGCTTCTCTTGCTGCTTTCTGCTGCTTCTTCTTTTTAAGATTTTATTTATTTGACAGAGAGAGAGAGAGAGCACACGTGCATAAGCAGGGGGAGCGACAGGCAGAGGAAGAGGGAGAAGCAGGCTCCCAGGCTGAACAGGGAGCCCAATGTAGGGCTCCATCCCAGGACCCCAGGATCATTATCTGAGCCAAAGGCTTAGATCACTTAACCGACTGAGCCACCCAGGCACCTCCTCTTGCTGCTTTCTGTGCAGGGGAGACTTTGTTTCTTTTCTTAGCATTGCTCTCCAGCAGAGAGCAATCCCTGCCTCTTCGTGGAGCCTGGCACAGGCCGGGAGGAGGTTTGATGGCCGGTTGCCCTTGAGCTGTCCCCTCCACACAGGATGCTCTCAGGATCTCAGCCCCTCAGACAGCTGGGCTCCCACCCTAGCGAGCCCTGAGGCCTGTACCACGACTGCCCTTCTCTGGGGCTAAGCTGGGCTGGGGACAGGGCCCCTCACTGCAGCCCCAGGCCAGCCCCTCCACCCTCCCTGGAGGCAGAGTCTGGAACACACCTGGATGACCCAGGCCCTCAGGAGGCTGAGCCCCCTGGGCAGCGCCCCAGGCTGGCTGGGAGAGCCCCGGCAAACTGCTACTATCTCTTTCCTTTGGGCTTGATGGTTCAGTGTCTAGTGACTCAGCCCAATGCTGTCCTCTGCCTCAGGTGTCCTCCAGTGTCCAATTTGGTGCCAGGCAATGGTCCTCGAATTTTCGCTCCTTAGGGGTTCAACCAAAGTTGGTTCTCAGTTTGCCAGGAACTGGTCAGGCTGCTCCAGTCCCTGTGTGAGTGTGAGCCTGGGGCACCCTTGGCCTGCAGATCTGGCTTCTGCCCTCTGCAGATGCTCTCACAGGTGACTGCTCCTCTGTCACAGGCATCAGGCAGGACTCTGTACCCCACGCCCTCTGACTGGAGCCTCCACGGTCAGTGCGTGTCCCCTACCCTCTTTCTTAGTGCAGATGTTGCTTCCTGTCTCCTCTCCTGGGGGATGTGGCTCAGCCAGCCGTCTTGGTGGACACCCGCTGCCCCAGGAATGCTCAGGGGAGTGACCTGCCCACTGCAGGCCCCTTTTCCCCACCCTCCTGTCCTGACCTTCATCGTACCACATCCTGTTTTGTGGGTTGATGGGCATAACCTGCTAATTGATCTCCTTTGACTTGGGGCTCAAGGTGGTGGCCTGTGAGCAGGGCAGAGTCTGCCCAGTGCGGCACTTAGAGAAGTGTGGTCGGTTTCCTTACTGTGCCTGCCAGTTCCCTCTTGTTATTCTGCATCTGCCCTCATCGGCCTCACCCACCTGGCAAAGTCTGCAAGCCCTGCCTTTATAGGGGGCAAAACAAATATACAACGATTTGTTTAATGTGTGCAAAAAGGAATATTGTAGGTGTGCAGAGCATCTCTGGAGGGATTTGTGGACACTTGGTAATTGCGGATGCCGCCGAGAAGGGGACTGGGGGTTGGGGAATGGGACGGGATTAGGGTATACCTATTCCTTTGGAATTTAATCCACATGTTACAAAACTGGAATTTTGTTAATAGACAGTTATATAATTTAAAAAGATCAAGTCATGGGGCACCTGGCTGGCTCGGTCAGTAGAGCTGGTGACTCCTGACCTTGGGGTTGTGGGTTCGAGCCCCAAGTTGGGTATAGAGTTTACAAAAAATAAAAATAAGGAATAAATTAAAAGATCAAGTCTTGGCATTTGAGGCCTCTCTTGCTGTGCACCCCCCGCCACAGCCCTTGAGCCCCCTGACTCTGATGTGGTCTCTCCTCCTATCCCAGCAGTGCCTGGTTTGAGATGGGTTCCCAGGTGTCCGTGGACGTGGGAGCCGTGCGTGTGGTGATCGTGGGTGGAGGCTTTGGAGGAATGGCTGCTGCCAGCCAGCTGCAGACTCTGAACATCCCCTTCGTGCTGGTGGACATGAAGGACTCCTTCCACCACAACGTGGCAGCCCTCCGGGCCTCCGTGGAAAGTGGTAATGGATCCTTTTCTGGGGCTTTCTTTATCAGAGTGGTCTTGTCACCACTGTGGGTTTGGGGGTGGTTTTTGCCACTTAGGGCAAGGCCTAAATTCCACCTTTAGAAAAATTCTGGAGATTCTTGAGGTCCCTGGCCTTAAGCAGCTACCATATCAAGGCTGTAGAAGTAGGAGCTGCTGCTTCTCCGAGGACCCAGTGAGGCCCAGGCGGCTGTTGCCGGTGGGGGGCGGGAGGGTGCCCCAAATACCACCGGCTCAGCTCTTTGGCCAAGGACACCCCTCAGGAAAGGTTTTGAGTGCTTCTGGCTTCCCGCGGGCAGCCCAGTTTCACTCTCTGACCTCCTCTGTGCCCGTTCCCCAGGGTTTGCCAAAAAGACATTCATCTCGTACTCTGTGACCTTCAAGGAGAACTTCCGACAGGGGCTGGTGGTGGAGATAGACCTGCAGAATCAGACAGTGCTGCTCGAGGACGGCGAGGTGAGCACGGTGGGGGCTGACCGGACCCTCTGCTGGCTTCAGGAGGTCCTCAGGGTGCCGCAGCTGCCGCTGGGAGGGGACCCGGGTGGTCTCAAGGCTGGAGAGCCCTCGATGGCCCCCACATGGTGCCAGCCAGGTAGCAGATTCCTCATAAGTGAAGGCCTGACCCCAGCAGACTTTCCCCGAGCCATTCCTGTATGCCCGGCACTGTCTTAAGCCTTACTTGGTCTCATTTCATGCCCACCATGACTCTGTGGGGAGGTGGTGTAGCTTCTCTTTACAGAGGTGGTAAGTGGCCCAAGATCCCATAGCTGGTAAGACACTTGGCCAGGATATGAACCCAGGCAGTTTCACCCCAGAGTCTACACTGAAAGCTGGTGTCCCAGACCAGGCCCCGGCTCGTGTGGGATCAAAGGGCAGGTGGACACGTGATCCCGCATCCCCCGGATTGGGAGGCCCTCACTCATCCCTGCATTCCCCAGCCCCAGGAAGAGCCCAGAGCCTGGTGTGGCCCTGCAGTGATGGGGACCATGGGGGAGCTGCCATATGTTGTGGAAAGGGCCACCTCCAGCCCAGCCCTAGGGGCACAATTTCTGTCTTCAGTGACTTGTGCAAATCAGTCTTCCTTGAATTTATTCCCGGCAGGACGCTAGCTGCTCCCTTTGGTCTAGTGCTTCCCCTGGCCTGCTCAGTGTTATGGTTTCACTCCTTTCAGAGGAGGACGGCTGCAGTGTGCCCAGGCCTCTCCCACCCGATGCTCCTTGCCCGGTGGGCCCGATGACGGCCAGAAGCCCGGGCCTGCCCTCACCTCCTTTCTCCACTCCCCCTCCACCCCAGGCCCTGCCCTTCTCACATCTTATCCTAGCCACTGGCAGCACCGGGCTCTTTCCGGGCAAGTTTAACAAGGTTTCCAGCCGGGAGGCTGCTATCCAGGCCTACGAGGACATGGTGAAGCAGGTGAGCTACCTGTGGGCCAGGTGGGGCCATCAGGGTCAGGTGGGGTTCTGGGGGTGGGGACCACTGTGGGGATGCATGGGGCGGCAGCAAAGAGCCCCCGGGTGCAGCCATGAAGATGGAGAGTTAGTGGGAAGATTTCAGACTCCCTGGCGGAGACCTTTGTCCCTCATCGAAGTCTGGATAGGAGCACCCCCGAACTCATGTAGTGGCTGGTGTATCCCTGCCATGTCTCCCTTGGGGCCCCGTTTGCACAAGACTTTGTATTTTACAGAGCAGGTGTGGGTTCATGACCTCAGGTGGTTTTCCCTGAGGGGTGGGGAGGGTCTGGCCCAGCTGAAAGACGAGGGACAGAGCCCTACAGAAGGATCCCAAGGCGAGTGCGACTGTGTGACTGTGGCTGGGTCCTGCCCTCCCTGCCACGCTTCTGAGAAGCCTGGGGAGCCTCTCTTGCCCCATCATGAACAGATGTGGGTGTGGAGGTTAGGATCCTGTCTGAGCTCAGACAGACCTGGGTGATGGTCCCCTGGGTGGTGGGCGGGGTTGCTGCCTGGCTCATGGGGCCAAGCAAGAACCACATGAGGACATGCGGGAGACACCCGGCACGACCTGACCCCGAGGAAGCACGTTTGGACCCCAAATTTGTACTCTTCTTTGGCTGGGGCGCCCCCAGCCTGGCCGAGGCCCTAGGCAGGTGGGTCTGAGGGCCTGTTTCCTGCTTCCTTCCGCTCCAGGTCCAGCGCTCCCAGTCCGTGGTGGTGGTGGGAGGCGGCTCTGCCGGAGTGGAGATGGCAGCAGAGGTTAAAACCGAATTCCCGGAGAAAGAGGTGGGCACGTGGCCTTGCCTTTGGGCCCTCTGCATGGCGTGCAAGGAGCGGGGGTACTGACTCTTCATTGGACTCTGCAGTGGAGTGTCCCCTGATGTCCTGTTCTGCCGGCAGCGCGTCCTGGGGAGCCAGGGCATGTCCTCCTTCGGGTTGGGGGCCTGTGAGCCAGTCCAGCCAGGGCCAGTGGGCCTAGCAGGGCTACCTTGCAGACGGTGAGCTCTCGTGTCCCCTGCTGTGTTCAGCCTCTTGAGACCTAAATGTAGACTTTGATTTCCCCTCTTCGGTGGCAGTTGGTCTGCTCAGAGACACCGGCGGGCAGCGTTTTGTCTGGGACAAGCAGCAGCTGGTCTTCAAGGGATGATAGCTTTCGCCCTGAGTAGCCGCACGGGGGTCCCTGCCATGCTGTCCCCTCACTGCCCGTGCTGGGGAAGGAGTGGCCAGCGCCCCTGGCAGGAGTGCCCTTTAAAAATAATGGGCGGGGGTGGGGCAGGAGGACCTGCTCGGAACCCCGGAGAGAAAGACCCGCAGGATGTAGAGGCTCGGCCCAGGGCCCAGTGAAGAGAGGTCATTTCGGGTCCTTGAGGCAAGAGCTTGCTCAGCTGATGCCAGCCCGGCTTCTCAGAGCCACGTGGCTGCTGCTTCCTCCCTAGAGAAAGGCAGGTTGGTTTTGAAAAGATCCACATTATATTGAATTGAATTATATAGCTGTTCTCTGACAAATTATTGGACCTGATTATGAGTGATTGATGTGAAAGGGTTTTAATTTTGATTTATGGGGTAAAGACGAGACTGAAGTAGTAGTCACTCGTCAGGGGGCGGATACAAGTCACAGTACCCACCCTTTATTCAGGACTCAGTGCGTACTGAGTACGTGCTTACCGCATGTTTTCTCTTCCATCATCACAATTTCCCGAGGGTGGTCCTGGATCCCTGTTTGATGGACCCTTTGGGAGGCGTCGAAGTGAGCGTCTGAGACGAGGCTTCCACTCAGGCTGTCTGGCTTTAAAGCCCGAGCTTCGAGCTCCATCCCAGGCTGCCCCCGCCTCCCCGGGCTGACCCGAAGCGAGTAGACCCGCCTGGAAGGGCCCGCGTCGGGACTGGCTGTAATGTAAATGCTGGCTCGCCTGACAGCGACCGTGTCCGTGGCTTACACGTAGATTGCAAATAATTTCCCCCGTGGCCCTGGGGTGGGTATGAGGGTGGAGAGTGGAGCCCTGGAGCATTCTGGAAGAGTCTCAGACTAGATGTGGGCTCCGGCCCAGCCCGCCTTCCCTGGTTCCCGCCTCGGACAGTTGACTTCTCTGTGGGTGCGGAGGTGGGGAGGGAGACAGGCCGACGTGGACGTTGGTAAGCCTCTTCCTGCGAGCCTGAGACTCAGTGGCTCCTTCTCTGCCCCGTGGTCGCCTGTCCAGGTCACTCTCATCCACGCCCAGGTGGCCCTTGCCGACAAGGAGCTCCTGCCCTGCGTGCGGCAGGAAGTGAAGGAGATCCTGCTGCAGAAAGGCGTTCAGCTGCTGCTGAGTACGTGCGAGCCCCCCTCCTGCTCGCCCCTCCCCTGCTCGCCCCTCCCCAGCCCTGCCCCAGCTCCATGGCCCCCTGGGTCCCAGGATTGGGCATTTAAGCTTTGCTGGCCTGCTGTGGGCTGTGTCTGCCCACAGACTGGGCAGAGGCCCAGGTGCTCACGGGACTCCCAGGTCACGGGGGCAGCCCTGGCCTGGCTTCTCCAGGATTTGACCTGAATTATGGTGTCTCTGTGGTACAGTGTTTTTTTTTTTTTTTTTTTTTTTTTTTTTTTGCGTGTGTTTTTCTTTGGTTTATATTCAGAGGGTGGTGAGGAGTGTGAGCTTTGTCGAGAGCAGGAGGAGAGGAGAGCACCACACAGCTTGTTTAGAGACTGGGGCCCTGACCCTGACACGGTGACTGGCGCCCAGCCTCTGTGTATTCTGCAGGGAGGGGTGATGTTTCTGCTCTGGGCAGACCCCTCCCAGCTCCTGGTCTCCTTGCGCTGGGCTGTCCAGTAGTGTGACCACCTTTCCTCTGAGGCAGTGTAGAGTGTAGGCAAGCTTCTGGACTTTTCTCTTCTTCTTCTTCTTCTTCTTCTTTTTTTTTAAAGATTTTATTTATTTGTCAGAGAGAGGGAGAGAGAGAGCACAAGCAGGCAGAGAGGCAGGCAGAGACAGAGAGAGAAGCAGGCTCCCTGCTGAGGAAGGAGCCCAGTGTGGGGCTCGATCCCAGCATTCTGGGATCATGACACAGTGGCTTAACTGACTGAGCCACCCCAGCGTCCCTCTTCTGTGCTTTTCTTGCTCACACTTGGTGGTGCAGCTGGAGAGCCTCCCTGCCTGGTGAGGATGGCCTGGCCAGCTGACGTTCTGGGAGGCATGGTTGAGGTCTTCCTCCAACAGCTTTTCCCAGAACTTCTTGGGAAATTCAGCCTCACTTTCCCACACTGCTTTTGGGAACTTTTCTGCCTTTGGAT
>RCUC01069601.1:0-14465 GCA_003697995.1 Taxidea taxus jeffersonii | reverse complement strand
TTTTTTTTTTTATTTTGGTGTTGTCTCAATAGTTTATTTTTGCTTTTATTTACTTGACACAGGAGGCTTAACTAGAAAAATGTTGCTATGATGGCTGTCAAATAGATTATGGCCTGTGTTATCTCTAGGATTTTTATAGCTTCAGGTTTCACATTTGAGTCTTTTAATCTATTTTAAATTTGTGTGTATGGTATAAGAAAGTGGCTGTCCAGTTTTCCAAACACTATTAGTTGAAAAGACTATTTTTCCCATTGAATATTCTTTCTTCCTTTGTCAAAGATAAATTGACCATATAATTGTGTATTTATTTCTGTGTTTTCTCTTCTGTTACATTGATCTATGTGTCAATTTTTATGTTAGTACCCTACTGTTTTGATTACTATAATGTGGTAATATAACTTGGTACCTCTGCCATTTTGCTATTCATCATTTGTCCTTTTTTGTCCCCCTTTTCTGCCTTTACTGTCATTTTTTAAGTCAATATTTTGGAAGTGCCATTTCAATTTCTATGTTAACTTTTTAAACATTTATTTTTAGTTGTTTTTTTAGCAGTGACTCTCAGAATTACAATATGTATCTTAACATATCTCAATTTACTTCAAAATAGCACTAAGTTAATTGCAGCAAAATACAGAATCTTTGCTCCAATATATCTCCTTTCATCTCTCCTTTATGCTAATATTATTATATATACATATGTATTATAAGCCCCAAAACAATGTTATATTTTTGCTTTATTCAATATTACATCCTTTAAATTTTGAAAAAAAGATAAAATATATTTTTATAGAGTTTTTTTTACTTACCAAGGCATTTCCCATTTCCAGTGATCTTCATTTTTTCTTTTGGATTTATGCTACCCTCTGGTGTCATTCTTTTCAACTTAAAACATTTCCTTTTGTATTTTAGGTAATTCAAATCTGCTAAGAATGGATTTTCTTAGTCTTTGCATATTTATGAATACCTTTTGCTTCAGTTTCATATTAGAAAGTTAATTTTGCTGGATATATGATGTTTGCTTGATATATTTTTCCCATTTCAGTACTTCTAGACTCCATTATTTAAGAGAAGTCAGATGTTTATCCTTTCATTGTTCCTCTGTATATGATGAGTTGTTTTTCTTCTACTGCTTTCAAGATTTCCCTCTATCTTTTAGTAAATTGACTATGGCATGTCTAGCTGTGACTTTATGTTTATCCTTGAGTTTTGTTGAGCTTCCCAGATTTCTAGACTAATGATTTTCATCACATTGAAGACATTTTTGCCACTTGTGTATCAATTTTTTAACCCTATCTCTCCCTGTGTTCTTTCTGTGACTCCCATTACACATCTGTTGGTATGTTTTTTATTGTTCCATATATTTCTGAGATTGTTTATTTTTCTTTTTTTCATTCTCTTCTTTAGATTGGATAATTTTTATTGATCTATAGTTAGGCTTACTGATTCTTTCACCATATCAAATATAGTATTATGCTTCTCTAATGAATTTTACATTTCAAGTATTGATTCATTCAACTCCAGAATTTTCTTCTTTTTTTTTCAATTTTTTTTTGTTGTTGAGATCCCCTATTTGTTGATTTATTATCCTACTTTTCTGTATCTCTTCTTTAAAGATTTATTTTAAAGAGAAAGAGAGAAAGCAAGTGAGTGGGGATGGGGTAGAGGGAGAGAAAAATCCTGAAATAGACTCCCCACTGAGCATGGAGCCCAACATAAAACTTGACCCCAGGATCCTGAGATCCATGACCTGAGCTGAAATCAAAAGTTGGCCTCTTTTTAAAAGATTATTTATTTATTTATTTATCTGACACACAGAGATCACAAGTAGGCAGAGAGGCTGGCAGAGAGAGAAGGAAGCAGACTCTGCCCAGCAGAGAGCCTGATATGGGGCTCAGTCCCAGGACCCTGGGATCACAACCTGAGCTGAAGGCAGAGGCTTTAACCAACTGACTCACCCAGGTGCCCCTCCTTTAGCTCTTAAATGTGATTTCCTGTTGTTTTTTGAACAAATTTATCATAACTTCTTGAAAATCTTTGTTGGCTATATAGAACATCTAGGGACATCCATATAAATTTTTATTAAAAAATTTCATTCTTCTTAAGTATGATTTCCACTTTCTTTCTTTAGAAATATCCTAATATTTTATTGAATATTGAATATTTTAGTTTCTGTATTGAATCAACTGCAGGTTCTGATCCATTCCTCCAGTTGGGGGAATCAGATAGAATGCAGACAGTGACAAATTAATCTGTTATGAATGTGTGAGATAACGTTATTGAAGTTGTGAGGACAAAAGATCCTGACCTAAGGAACTTTGGAAAACAGTGTTTTAACTGCATATTATTATGGCTAAAGTACTATACACATATACTGTGCTTTAATTGGTTAATTTATTTTTCACAAGGGTATGGATTATAATTATAAAACTACTTTATAATGTTAATAAATATATTATAGATAATTAAAGCCCAGTTTCTCACTATAGGTGAAAGAAATTATAAATAATCAAAGAGAGAAGGCTAGAGTGGACCCTGCAATATTGGATTGAGGTTGGAAATATAATTATGAGCCCTTGTCTGTTTTAATAAATCTATCAGGATATCCTGATAAATCTATCAGAATATCTATCAGGCTAGATAGATAGATGTAGATACATATTTATAGATAAATAGATAGATATGTGTATACAACTGAGTTTATATTCATACACATATTTCTAAACTTTTGTAGGCCTAGAAGAAGTCACACCTAGTTTACCATGCTCCTAGATGTTGGTTTCTGAATATTATTCTTCAAGGAAAAGAACCAAGGCATCTTGGAGAAATGGCTAATTCTTGGGCTGGAGTGGAAAAATATGAGATGAGCCTGGACCCTCTTATAGTGCCATAAAATAAGAAAGGACTTAAAAAAAAAAAAAGGCCCAAGGAATGTGACATGTGAAAAGGAGCCAGTCTGAATGGTTGTCAATGGCCCAGGTTCGAACAATGTGAGCAACAGAATAGGGTTGTTATTTTTGTTTACTTATATGTTGATAAACATAATTTGCCTGGATAAATTTGTAAGCTCTCTCCCCTAAAATGTGTAGCCATTGATGTCTCTGATCAGATTTATTTGTTCTGCTCTAGTTTTAAGCCTGGATTCTTAATTTTTGGTCTGTGTCTTCAGAGACAGATTTTAAGAAACCCAAAACAAGTAAGTCTTCCTTTTTTTTTTTTTTTTTTTTTTGCTTATATATCTGAGTGTGGGCTGGGAACCACATTCATACTGTAGACTAATTAAACTCTCTCCTGCTTTAATTTTCTGATACTTACTTTCATGTCTTGGGAATGCAGTTCAGTTCCATCAGCTAGGGATATGTCACTGGTTTCTATCCACTCTAGACTATACTACACATATACAAAGCTTTGGGTCTTTCCAGGATATGTAGAGAAGTTATCAAGTCTCATATGGCCACCTGATCTTCTAGAAATCCCTGTTAACAACACAAGGTAATTTGTGAGTCCATAGCAACACTTCAAATCAAGTGATCCCATATACCCCTTGCAGTGGCAGAGACTGCTGGTTTTCATGGCCTGCTCTGCCCTGATTAAACCATCACACTAGGAAACCAGAAGCAGTTCTAGGCAGGAATGTCACAGACTCTTATTGTTCCTATTTATAATTTAATAGTTTTTATAAATAAATACTTGCTTTTGTCTATGCCTTTGGTCCATTTCCATAATGCTAAAATTACTTCGACACTTTTGTGTGGCTTTATATTTCATTACTAGGGAAAGACTTGTTGACCTCCTCACTCCATCATGTAAAACTTACATACATTTTTGTTTTCTTAGTGCCTAACACAGTTCCTGGCTCATAGTGAGTCTTAAATTTTGTTGAATTAATAAATTGAGTAAGGGAATAAGAAAAGGAGTGTTATCTCATGCAGTTCAGGGAATCCCAAGTGTAAGTTGATGGCTTTGTTATGTTTTTTGTTAAGAGTGTACAAGAAACACAATCTGGAGATAATTGGTCTTTGACTCAGAATGATTGACTAACAAGACTTACAGTCCCTAGAGATAAAGAGGAACAAGTTGTATATACATGCCAATTTCTGACAGTTTCTATACACATCTATAGACCTCACATTGTTAAGACAGACTCCAGCTGTTGTTCAAAGTAAGGGAATTGCGGTTAATGATTTAGGCAACATTTTCATTTTTTTCTAGTTTTATTGAGAATAAATAACATACACTACTGTATGTTGTCATACAGATACAATAAACGGAAAAAAAGAAGAAAAAAAAGATTCTTATGATGAGAACTCTTAGAATTTATTAACAACTTTCCTATGTATCATATAACAGTGTTAGTTATAGTAGTCATGTTGTACATTACATCCCTAGCACTTATTTATCTCACAACTTGTAAATTTGTTCCTTTTGACTACTTTCCTGTAATTCCCCTCTGCCCCCACCTTCTGCTTATGGTAACCACAAGTCTGATCTCTTTTTCTATGATTTTATGTTTTTTTGTTTGTTTGTTTTCTTATTTTTGTTTTAGATTCCATTATAAGTGAGATCATATAGTATTTGTCTTTCTGATTTATATCACACTCACACACATATACCCCACAACTTCTTTAGCCATTTATACATTGATGGACATTAGGTTGTTTCCATGGCTTGGCTATTGTAAATAAAGCTGCTATTAATGTGGGAATACAGCTATCTTTTTTAGTTAAATGTTTTCATTTCCTTTGGATATATTCCCAGAAGTGGAATTGCTAGATCCTATGGTAGTTCTGTTTTTAATTTTTTGACTGTCCTCCATACTGTTTTCCATAGTGCCTATACCAATTTACAGTCCCACCAATGGTGTACAAGGCTTCTCTTTTCTCCACATCCACACCTGAATTTGTTATGACTTATCTTTTTGATGATGGCCATTTTAATAGTCATATGGTGATATCTTATTGTGGTTTTAATTTGCATGTCCCTAATGAATAGTGATTTGGGGCCTCCTCCAACTTTACTCTGCTGATGAGCAAAAGCAGTAGTTGATCGGGATTACTACTTGGGCATTGCAGATATAAACTCAGTGTCCCAAGATCCCTGCTAGTTGTTGCAAGCCCCTCCCTTCTCTGTCACAGTTAAATTCCCAGGGGTTGAACCTCACAGATTTTCCTGAAATCCTTCTGGTGTGAGTTCAAAGTAGGGGCTCCAACAAAGCAACCCACAAATGCTCTATGGGAGATGTTGTCCCCTGGTTTCTCTTTCCCCACTGGAGAAACCACAGGCTCAGGGGAGACCTCTCTACATGGTGCTGTCCTGGCCTGGGGGAAAACAGTGTGGTCAATGTGTAGCTGATTCCCTTACCTTCTAAAGCAGGCTATATTGGTCTGTAGTGCAGGAGGGTACTTCAGCCTTATCCTTATGTTCTAGGATTCTATTACTGGTGCTTATTCTTAAATGGTTTTAGTTGTTCTTGTGATGAGGAACAGAGTCAGAAATAACATATGTCACCATTTGAGTGACACCTGTCTAAAAAGATAGCATTTCCATTCTGACTTTAGCTTCTAGTAGTAGTTGTTTGGAGAAGGATTCCTAATTCAGAATGTTTATGGAATACCAAATTCCTTATTTCATGCCAGGAATTCAAATCTAGCCAGACTATTTTAATGTGCTTATGCCATGTCTCTGCATAAGAAAGAACACTGAGATAAATAATTTGTCTCATAAAGGGTCAAACAGATAAAATGAAATGGTTACACTTGGGTTTAGCATACCCATACAGACAGTTTAAATTTTATAGATTTTTTTCCAAAACAAAAATGCTTAAGTTTTGTAAGAAAGCATGGAATAGAAGCTGAGTTCCCAGTTTCAGAGGCTGTCACTAAACTTGTCTGCACAGCCATTTAACCATAGTTATCCTTACCATATCTCCAGCTTTAGAGAGAACATAAAATCTAAGCACTTACACATCATTTATACTGCCATATGGCATGATTCTACTTTCTTTCCAAACCCTTCAAACTTCTAGTATTAGACTCCAAATCTCTCCTTCTGTACTTAAACCCATCCGCACAGAAAGACAGATACACACACACACATACACACGTACACATGTACACACTCTTACACACATTCCTATTGACTGCTGCATTTGTCTTTTTTCCCTAGGATAAGTGTACTTAGTAAGTTCCCTCCATATTTGTGTTATCTCTGAAAGATCAAATGGTGGAGCTTGCCTCTAAGACTCACCACCAAGTTGTTTGAGATAGTAATCAGCTTTATAGTGTTGGAAGCTACTGGTACACTGATAGCATTCCTATTGCTAGGCTTCCTAAGACAAATATTGGACATATGGTTATTTATGTTATGGTCGATCATTAAACATTTAGCTGAACTTCTGACAGTAAAATTAAATGGAGTAAGGGTATCTGGACTCATGATCAATCCAATCTGACAACCAGTGCAAATAATGTGGTAGTATCAAGGTCATCTAAAGTAACATGGGGTAAGAAACTTCATGGAGTCAAATAACATGGAGAAAATGCCTTGGTATCCAATAGAATAGGGGATTCCTGTTTATTTTATCATTTGGAGAGGTCCATTAGGATTTTATTCAGTATTAGAGGTCTTTCAGTGTCAACTGAAAAGTAAATGTAAGAGCCAAAGGAAATAATTGCTGTTATTCACACAGGTATCATTCTAGGAACTCTATAGAGGATTATAGGTGGAAGCCCCCCCCCACGAGTTCCTTGTCCTTTGGTTTTAATGTTTAACTCCATCACAACTCTTATCTTATGTATCATAATAGGTTATTGCATCAATAGTCTCCTTTTTTAGACATTTAATTCCTTTAGGACAGGGACTCTCCATTACTAGTTGTTTTTGTTTGTTTTGTTTATTTGTTTGTTTTTGAATCTCTTATGCCTAGCTTGGTATATGATACATAGTAGGCTCTCAGCTGTTTGCTCACTTAATCAGTGTACAAAAGGACGAGGAGGGGAAATGCAATGATGTGCCCACTCATACTTGGTTCACAATAGTGCTCAGAGACTTGATGGAGTGATAAGGATTGATGAATTATACTTTTTTGATAAGCAATGGATGACTTTTATAAGAAGCCTTATGACTGGAACTTGTTCTATTGTTCCATAGTTCACCATATTGCTCTGCTAAGTTGACTATGTTACTTGGAACTAATTAAGGATTTTGAAAAATCTTGAAAACAAATATAAAAAAATGGAGACACTACCAACAGTGTAGACAAGAAAGATACAAAAGAATAGTTAATGTGAACAGACTTTAAGAGTCTTTATTTTCTTTCAACTAAATTTTGATATAAGTAAAAATACCTCATTTCTGCAAAGATCCCATGCAGATGTATGTTGAGTGCTTATATGCTGTCATAGTACTTTATGTTGGGAATACAGACCTGGGTATAAACCAATCATGTCTTCAGAAATCTAAAATCCTAATTAGAGAGATAAGGTCACAAATAAAGGCAAAAATTTGTCACAGGTGTTCTTTTTGAAATGTGTTCAATGCAATGCTCAGAGAGAGTATGTGGTCCACTTCACAAGTGAGTCTGCAAGGACAAGAGTCAGACTTGGTAGAGGAGGTGACCTTTGAGCTGAGCAGAGCACTGAAGACAAATAAGGCTGGCCAGGGAAATGAGGGAAGGGAAGAGGAAATAGCGTTGTACAGACATGATAATATGATAGCCCAGAAGGCATATGCAAGTGGGGAAGACAGCCGTGGGTTTCACTGAAATGAGATCTGTACCATCAGGGGCTCTCAGGTGGAAATGGCAGGGTAAGTAGCATATTTGATAGCACCTAAGATAAAGCCCCCTTGCAAATTGAACTTGAAACAAGCTAGATATAAATACAGACCCATCAAGACAAAGCGTTTCATGTGTCAGTATCTATGAACTGCTTGATGCTAAGATGTATTTGTGCTGAATGGCAGGAGCTGGTGGGCCTGCCAGTCCCAGTAGGGTATAAAACCAAGGGAGATTTTTTTCCCAAAAAGAAATATTTGCTTACAAGCACACACAACCCCTGTTGTATTACAATGTGATTATACTTCAGGCTCTTCTGAGAGATAAAATTGTCTATGATGGAAATCAGAGGGAGAGCACAATGCAAGGCTGGGGGCTGGCTGGCAGCATGCAAGATCAAACTCTCTTTTAACTTGTATCAGACAAGGGATTAACATTGGATTTTGTGATATTTTTGACTGATACTCATATGGTTCCATTAAGAACAATCTTGGGAAATTATCTGAAGGCATCTACTTAAATGACAAGAATGGATAATAAATTATATCGCCAGAGCTGTCTTTAAAAAGAGGGGAGGATTCTGTCGTTACAGGCCAGGGATTAGGCTTTGCTCTCTATTTTCACAATTATATTATTTCCCCCATGTTAAATTAGTAAAGTGGAGCTGATGGTTCTCCCTGTTTCCAGGGAGAGCAAGTATATCACACAATCGGGAAACCAGAATGCTCCTATTTTGTCTGTATCACCTATAAGATACCATAATACAAATGTCACCCACTGTGATGAAAAATGCACATTTCTAAGCAGAATGATATCTGATTCAGCACTGTATTCGTGTTTATCCAGTATGTCCCTCTGAAAGGACAAATGCATGCATTTTATTTACCATCTGATTTTTTATTCTATTCTAACCCTCTCCTGACCCGTGCAGGGCTCCATAGCTTCCAGCACAGATTTATGAAATCACACACAGGTGCTTTTGCCACAGGGATAATATGCAACAATGAAAGTTCTGAGTTTAATAAAATTTTTAAATGTTTTTTTTTGCTGTTTTTCCCCAATATTTTTTAATGAATTCTTACACTTACTGAGTTTCATGAAATCCAGCAATAACCAATTACAACTCTTTGTCCTTTGCCCATGGTTAAATTGGATTGAAGTAGGACCAGGTCTGAATGTCCAATGACCATTTTAAGTTTCAGCAAAATTCATAATGTTGCTTTATCCATGGAAGTACTTTGGAAGGTTTAATTGCACCGATTGAGTAGAAGTTGTCAATACTGTCATCACAGCAATTCACGTACTCTAGGCTACAATAGTAAGGAGGTAAGAATAGTGTTTCAGTAACAATTACACAAACAGTTGTACATTCTCCAGTCCTTCCTTTCTCTTCTCCCAGACGGTTCCGGGAAATCCCAGTATCTCTTATGTAACCGATGGACAAATTAGTGTTTTAGCAACTTAAGAAAATCAACCATTTTTCTCTTCTTATGCTGTGGTTTGCTCTGATGATGTCTGCTATTTCAATATTCTGTCTTGCTTTCCCCATTAAACCATTTAAATGTTCTAGTAATTTTAATATCTTTCATCTAGGTCACATCATCCCAGCTCCTTCTTGCTCCTGAAACCAAGATAAATATAATTATTCAGACCATGAGCTACACTTCCAGATTGAAAATATTGTCATAGCTTATATCAAGTTTTCCAGTAAGAGGATCACTATCTGTTACTTGTAAATCTTTCTCTTTTTCAGATTTTATATAAAATAGGATATGATCTATAGTCAAATGAGGCAAATCTATTCCAGTCATTAGGTTTCACTGTCCACTGGGGAAATGGGGGAAGGTACGAGACATGTTCCTGGTTTGACAACACTATATAATTTACCCATCCAGTGAAATATCCTCTCTGGGTCAAACTGAAATGAGCCACCTTGTCAATTAGTACGAGCATCCTCTCCAGTAAACAGATCTCTTTGTATTGCTTTATTGTGTAGAGAAAAATGTTCCCAAAAGTGAGTTGTTGGTTTATTGTGGAATATAAGAATTTAGTTTTATGTTGGCTGAATGGTTTGGATTTTTAGGACAAAAGATTATCCATTTAAAAACTATTCCCCCTGGGGTCACTGTGATTTCTCAGAGACTATATGGCAGATGAGGCATCTTTGGGCAAATATTTATACAGTATGCTTTCCAGTTTGGCCAGAACTGAACTTCTGTTAGAGTAAGTGAGCATCCTCTTCCCAACATCAATTGAATATCTGATTTATATGAGGTTGAAATACCTCCTGGGAAGCCAACTCAAACAGTAATAGAATTGATGAGCACTGGGTGTTCTATGCAACTAATGAGTCATTGAACCCTACATTAAAAACTAATGATATACTATATGTTGGCTAGTTGAACTTAATTAAAAAAATAAAATTAAACCAAGCCAAAACAACAACAACAATAAAAACCAATAGAATTCAGACTGTCTGGAAGGCTGAGGATGGGTAAAGTCAGTGGTAACCAAATGCAAAGTGAGGGTAAGTAGGCACCACAGAGTGAATTTCATAATAGAAGATGAAGTCTGGCTCAATGGACAATATTTGCAATGGGGTGTGGGGGGTAAGAAGAGAGAGGGAATTCTGTTTACAGGTTGTTGCTGGTGAAAATAACATTATCTAGAGTATAATAGGTGACCCTTACTGTTTCTTTCGTTTCTGTTCCTATCAATAGGAACACATATGGACACTATTTTTTTTCTAGTGGAACTAAAAATACAAATGCATATTTACACACTTATTTGTATAACAGATTAAAATCTCATTCCATGTATTGGAGCAGCATAATTACATCCACATATAATGATTTGCATATGAAAAGTCCTGATTTGCATGGACAATTATAAGTACTCTTTTTTTTTTTTTTTTTGCTGATGCAAACGAAGAAACACCTTTGGAAAATTGGCTTCATAATTTCTAATCACATATCATTGAGTGGTGCATACAGTTTTCTGGAAGAAATTGGCATCATTTTAAGAATAAGAAGTCATTTAAGCAGATTTTTTCTGGGCGAACTGCTTGACAGAATATTTATTTTTCTAGTAATACTTAAAAATTGAACATTCAATCGTCCAAACCTGAATGAATTGAAGGAGAGGCTTGGTGTTTCCTGTATACCTGACTTCATTTAACTATCATATGAAGAATTTTACAAATGTTTTCATTTGAAACAATCAGTGGATTGTTTGTTTATAATCTTTGCACCACAGAGGATTAAAATCTCTAGGAACTGTAGGAAGTCATTGACAGTTTAAAAGGGTCAAAGCTCTGGGTTTAGATGGCAAGGGGCCATGCTAGGGTTTTCGGTCATATTCCTCTGGTTTCTGGCTCCTTAAGTAAATTTCAGTGTGTGTTAAATATTTCCTAAGGGAGAGTGAAACTCACATTAGGATTTTAGCAGTTGTCAAAAAGCCCAGGATCAAAAGACTGATTTTTAAACATGATCTTTAATGTTGACTTTCTGTCCAAAGTGTTCCATCTCTCTTTAGGTGTTTCTTCACAGTTATCAGTTATTTAGATACGTGAAATCACTTCTTGTCATGAGCGTGAGTGGGAGGAGAAAATTTTCCATTCTATCATTTATGTACTTTCAGTAATTACACTTCATTTATATTGGGTCATGAGAAGTAGCATTTTGTTTCTAAATGAATAGAGTTATAATGAATTCACCTCAGATAGTTAAATCTTAAGTCTGTAACTGAGGTGACTCTGCCCTTATAAAATCACTCTGTAATAAGCCTTCTTTCCCCCCTGTTTATCTAAGAATATAGCCATCTTGAACACATAAAACAGATGCCTCCTAAATGGCTGCTGATTTCCCTACCCAAAGGGAGGTTGAAAACAGATCTTTTTGAAGGCATTGGGAGGCTGTGTTAGGAACACATATCAACAGTTCACTGATTCAAGGTTCAAGTAGAATGTGTTTCCAGCTTAGAAGACAAACCGTCTTCCTTCAGTTTCTTCAAGGCCCACTTGGGTTTGTGTCTCTGCCAGGAAGGATTCTGGTATCATTCTCCTCACACATTTCATTCTTGTATTTTCAGATCTGTTAGCAATTCCACAAACTGTCATTGCCTTGGCATAGCGATTCAATTTAAACTTAGAATTGATTCCCAGTTGTTTCATTCATACATACACACACACAGAAGTGTATATGTATATAAATATATATAAAACTGAACATATATACATATATGTATATTATATATTTATATATCACATATGTATATATGTATATTATGTATATGCACACACACACACACACACACAACTTGTGTGTGTGTATTCCATCTGAAGAGTTCATCCATAATGATAGTGAGGTTGTCTTTTTTTTTTTTAACTGTCATGGAAGTAGGTTTTAAAATCCGAAAGATTTTTTTAGAGCACATTAATAATTATAAGACCCTTTATATCTGTGATATAGCTTTTGTTTTTAGTAACTGTATCAGGAAAGTGAGGTCAATACAATAGTTCCTATTTTATAGATAAGAAAACTGATCCTAGAGGGTTTAAAGGATCAGTCAAATTGATAACACTGGTAACTAAAGAGCCAGGGCTGAACTCAACTTCAAAGACCCTCCTTTGGTTCTCTAATTCTTCTAGGCTTGTGTATTCCTCTCTTGTATGTCCAACAGTGCCTACCATAGCCTTGAATAAAGCACAGAGTCTAAGCTAATACTTAGTAAATTAACAGAAGTTACTTCCTTAGAGATCACAAAATGGTCTACGGCCATACCACCCTGAACGCGCCCGATCTCGTCTGATCTCCGAAGCTAAGCAGGGTCGGGCCTGGTTAGTACTTGGATGGGAGATCACAAAATATGTCCACGTCGAGTATGCCTGGTGCCCTCACCTGTTAGCCCAATTATAACATCTTGAAAAATACTGAGAGAAAGGGCTACAACTTAGAAGATAAAATTGTCATCTTAAAATCCTGAGTATTTTTACCATGTTGTATATAACATATTTTGAGGTGGATATGAGAGATATGGGGAATAGCATCAATATGTATCTCATGAAACAACAATAAATACCAGTATACAGTGGTCTACTGAAATTCTCACCCTCTCTTCTGCCCTTCAGATTTCTTCAAGGAACACCCCAGTTCCCAAATCTGCCATGCAACCTCATCTGCCTGTTCAACACACCCTTGTTCTATCTTCTCCGGCCTTCTGTGGGTCTCACCTTTACTAGAACACCATGCTGCAGTTTTTGCCCCATGTTTCATGGGTAGTTCTGTCAACCCCATCACCAGATTAACACCTGGAGTTAAGCAGCAGTACTTGAGCTGCTTTTTTATTCCCCTCAAAGCCAACTCAATCCTTAATATATGCTGCTTCTTTGAATAATAGAATCTAAATAAACAGATTTTGTTTTACATTTGTCATCCATCTGTAGGCATATTATATCTAATTTGGAGCATCACAGTTTAGGAGATATGAGAGGATGTAAAAGGGAAGAGTAATGGTGATGGCATGGGTGCAGAATGAGGTCTTATGGTAAACACCTGGAATGACTATAGGTGTGGTTGAGCTTATGTTTGCTTGCATATTTCTTTAATAGATTGCAAGCTTTTGGAGATACCTATGGAGCTTATTAGCACAGGGCATGGAAAAGACCACATACTCAGTGAATATTTGTTAACCTAATTAGTAGAAGATATTTATAGACAGGTGAAGAACATACTTGCATACCTACTTCCTCCTCTGCATCATCAAAATTCACCATTTGGCTAAGTATTTACCTTCCCAGCCCACAAGGTTAAAGTCTGGTAAGAGAAAACTATGGAAAGTAGAGAAGGCAGACAATGCCCTTGTAAAATAAATGACCAGCAGGATTCGTAGCTGTGCTACATTCCTCAACAGTCAAGGGTACTTAGCTGCCCCTTAGGAGTAGAGAAAACATACTCTTAGTGGTGTGTAACACTTGCAGCAGAGATAGCATGTCTCACAACACATAAACAGGCCTCACACCCACGCTCAGGGAATCCAAAAACACATTCATGGTGCCGAATATGAACTCCCAGCTTAAGCTAGGCTTCGCTAAAACTTTGAAATGTATCTTGTGAAGGGAACACCAACTTTTTATTTTTTATTTATTTTTAAAGATTTTATTTATTTATTTGACAGACAGAGATCACACAAGTAGGCAGAGAGGCAGGCAGAGAGGGGAGGGGAGAAGCAGGCTCCCTGTGGAGCAGAGAGCCCGATGTGGGACTCAATCCCAGGACACTGGGTTCATGACCCGAGCCGAAGGCAGCGGCTTAACCCACTGAGCCACCCAGGCGTCCCACACCAACTTTTTAGAAAAGCACATTAAACCAAAAATAGAAGGGTGCCGAATTAAACATTTCATTAATGCTGGCTAATTTTCAGGTACTAAAACTTTAAATGGATCACCCTTTCCTGTAAGTTGAGTCAGAGCTCATACTGGCTTCTCCTGAAAGCTACATTGTCTGTTAAGGTAGCATCTTGGGCAAGAGGAATCAGAATTTTTCTACATTGTGAGGGAAACGTGTCATCATTTGCTCCAGGATCTGACTGGTCTTCTTGGGCCATTCTCTGGGATTTGAATGGGATGGTCATGAGAAAGATCTCTTCCCTGGAGATCCTTTGTCATATCTGCTGCTCTGGGGACAAGCTGATAATG